>JABFPJ010001565.1:0-24654 GCA_022817425.1 Gryon sp. ZL-2020 | reverse complement strand
AAATATATTTTTACAAATATATAACTTTTTACCGCTTAAAATATATCTTAAATATATTGTAAATATATGTTTTATATGTAATATATATTTTCCATATAATTTCGCATATATTTGCACATATATTTTTACATATATTTCTTAAAACTATATCTAAATATATATTAAATAAAAACTTTTTGCCGAAAATATATTTTATATATTTCAGATATATTTCTGGATATATTTCAAAATATATTTTTTTCCCTATGGGAAAATAGAAATATATACATTAAATATTAAAGTAAAAATATATCATTACAAATTTAATATATTCGAAATACATTAACAAATATACTTTAACGAAAAAAAAATTCTATATTTCGACACTCATTTACACATATTTTTTCATGGCCTTTTCATGGCCTTTCCATGGCCTTGTCATGACCTTATCATGGCCTTTCGAAAAAGGATCCATCGTCTTTCCATCGCTTATCTATGGCCTTTACACATCCATTTCATGGCCTATCTATGATGTTTTCATTGGCTTTCTATGGCCTTTCGATAACCTTTTCACGGCCTATTTATGGCCTATCCATTGCCTCTCCATGGCCTTTTTATGGTGTATCTTTAGTCCTTTCTTGTCCTTTTTATGGCCTTTTTATGGGCTTTACATGGCCTTTCCATGGCCATGTAAAGGTTTTTACATGATCTCTCTATGTATTTTCTATAGTCCTTTTAAAATCTTTGCTTAAGATATGTTATATATGTATACACGTTATATATGTATACATGTGTATATATAACGTGGCCTTTGCATGGCCCTTCTATGGCCTTTTGCATGTCCTGGCCATGGTCTTACCAAGGCCTTACGATGGCATTACTATGGAATTTCGATGGCCGATCTATCGTCTTTCCATGGCCTTTCTTTGGCCTATTCACGTCCTATCTATAGCCTTTCCATGGCCTTTCCATGGTCTTTCCATGGCCGATCTATGGCCCTTTCATGGCCCCTTTATGGATTTTCTATAGACTTTGTCTAACTTTTGCATAAGCTATTCATAGTCTTATGGCCTTTTCATGGTCTATCTATGGCCTTTACATATCCTGTCCATGGCCCTTATATGTATTTTTTATAGTCTTTCTATAACCTTGGCATAAGCTTTTCATAGTCTTATGGCCTTTTCATGGCTTCTCTATGGCCCTTCTATGGTCTTTCCATATCCTGGCCATGGTCTTACCAAGACCTTACCATGGCATTACTATGGAATTTCGATGGCCGATCTATCGTCTTTCCATGGCCTTTCTTTGGCCTATTCACGTCCTATCTATAGCCTTTCCATGGCCTTTTCATGGTCTTTCCATGGCCGATCTATGGCCTTTTCATGGCCCCTTTATGGATTTTTTATAGACTTTGTCTAACGTTTGCATCAGCTATTCATAGTCTTATGGCCTTTTCATGGTCTATCTATGGCCTTTACATATCCTGTCCATGGCCCTTATATGTATTTTTTATAATCCTTCCATAACCTTTGCATAAGTTTTCTATAGTGTCATGGCCCATCTAAGGCCTTTATATAGTCTGTCCATGGCCCTTATATGTATTTTTTATAATCTTTCTATAACCTTTGCATAAGCTTTTCATAGTCTTATGGCCTTTTCATGGCTTTTCTATGGCCCTTCTATGGTCTTTCCATGTCCTGGCCATGGTCTTACCAAGGCCTTACCATGGCATTACTATGGAATTTCGATGGGCGATCTATCGTCTTTCCATGGCCTTTCTTTGGCCTATTCATGTCCTATCTATAAACTTTTCATGGTCTTTCCATGGCCGATCTATGGCCTTTTCATGGCCCCTTTAACGAAACAAATATACTTTAACGAAAAAAAAAATTCTATATTTCGACACTCATTTACACACATTTTTGTAAACCATCCAAATTGAACAACAACCCTTAAACTCCATCGGAAAAAGTGATACGACACGTGAGCGAGCGGCAATTAATAAAGCGTTGCATTTGCGCGTCCAACTAATTGGAATTTGGGATTCGGCTGTACATTCAAAAACGATTTCGAGTGTCATTACTTATGGACATAGTTATAAACCGATGTCTTCAGTGGCAAAGCAAGCGAAGCTAAACACGAGGTTCCGGTGTGACTCTCGAAATCCATGAGTGCCACAAGTGCCTCAAGTGCCGTCGAACAGGACTCCAGACGCCCCGGGGAAACCTAATTCGAGAGTGGATTCGTACTACGTACATACGTAGTACGAATTCATGCATATTCAGCGTATTTGTGGCGCGATGGCAACTCATTGTATTCGAGACCGCTGTCCAAATGCCGAGGAAATTGTTGCCGGACATGAATACACCTTACGTAGAAAGAGAGAGAGAGATGGAGGATAAATAGAGAGAGAAAGAGGATTGTGAAACGTAGCGCATTTGGGAAGCTTCTTTGCAACCATTTATAACGCCGCGCGATTAGTTTCAATTATAGTCGGGCGACACTCGCCACGAAATTATCACATGATTATCGCATTTTATTATGCCAAATCGTGCGGAAAATGGGATCTTTCGGTAATGTCGTTTATCATGAACGGAAGCGCGCTTCATTTCGACGCCTTTGAATATTGAAAGATTCAATTGCGGTGAGTTTATGTGTGGAGAAAAATAGATGACAAAACCGCAATGGGAAAAAAGTGGGAAATAATAAAAATTATTGAGGTTATTGCATTGAAAGTATTTGGTACAAAATTAGTATAAAATACGAAAGGCCATAGAAAGGCCTTGGAAAGGCCATATATAGGCCACGGAAAGGCTGTAGAAAGGCCATGAAATGGAAACAAAATTTAATTTTTTATTGCAGTGAAATTATTTGGTACAAAATTAATCTTAAATAGGAAAGGCAATAGAAAGGCCATGGAAATGCCATAGATAGGCCATGGAAAAACCATTGAAAGGTCATGAAAAGTAAAAAAATATTTTTGTATTGAATTATTTAGTACATAAGTAGTATACAATACGTAAAGCCACAGAAAGGCCATAGATAAGCCATGGAAAGGCCATAGATAGGCCATGGAAAGGTCATGTAAAGGTCATAGAGATGTCATGAAAAGATCATAGAAAGGTCATAAAAAGGCCATAGAGATTTCATTAAAAGGCCATAGATGAGTCATGAAACGGCCATGGAAAGGCCATGAAAAGTAAAAAAAAAATATTTTTGTATTGAAATTATTTTGTACACAATTAGTATTAATTAGGAAAGGCAATAGAAAGGCCATGCAAAGGTCATAAATAGGCCATGGATAGGCCATGGAAAGGCCTTGAAAAGTAAAAAAAATATTTTTGTATTGCATTGAAATTATTTGGTACAAAATTACTATAAAGTACGAAAGGCCATAGAAAGTCCATGGAAAGGTCATAGATAAGCCATGGAAAGGACATAGATAGGCCATGGAAAAGCTATGAAAAGACCATAGATAGACCATGAAAAGACCATAAAAAGATCATAGAAAAGTCATAGAAAGGCCATACAAATGTCATGAAAAGATGGTAGATAAGCCATGAAAAGGCCATAGAAAGGCCATGAAAAGGAAACAAAATTTAATTTTTTATTTTACTGAAATTATTTGATACAAAATTAGTATTAAATAGGAAAGGCCATGGATGGCATATCTATAGCCTTTTTATGGCCTATTTATGGCCATGGAAAGGCACATAAAAAGCAAAAAAAATATTTTTGTATTGTATTGAAATTATTTGCTACACAATTAGTATAAAATACGAAAGGCTATAGAAAGGATATGAAATGGCCATAGATAAGCTATGGAAAGGCCATGGAAAGGCCATGAAAAGTAAAAAAAAAATTATTTTTGTATTGTATTGAAATAATTGGTACAAAATTAGTATAAAATACGAAACATTTTGCATATGGTGATAATTTTAATTCTTAAATGTTAAATATTAAATATTTAATATTAACAAATATTAATAAATAAATAAATAGAAATAAAAAAAATTATTAAAAAATAAGTAAATATTAATAAATATTAACATAAAATATTAATAATTATTTTCTTTCTTTCAGGTATGTTCGTGCAAATATTTCAATACCACTCATATGGCATATTTGGTGAGCAAACATTTTCAAAAGCAATTTTCACTACTTTCTTAAAGCAATCGTTAAAAATGAACGAATCATGATGCAATCTTATCTGACAGTTCAACTGGTAATTAATGTTATCAACTCAATCAGCCATTTAGAATCGATAGGAAGTTTATTGTTACACTGCAAAGTTTGCACAAAACCAACGTAGAGATGTTATCCGAAAATATCCTGCACTATCTCTAACTAAATCACCTTAATTATGCACATTACATATTGAGAACTTCGGCAAAAAGTCTCACTCTTCGTCGCGAGTTCAACTTTTCATGCGATCAATCAATTTTTCATTCTAGAATTGTCAAATCAATACTTTTGTTATACAATTTGCAAAATCAAAAATTTTGTTCAAAAATTCAAAAAATTAAAAAAAAAATTTTTAATTTAATTTTTTTAAAAATGTTAAAAAATTAAAATTTAATTTTCTATTTTAAATGAAAATAAAAATAAAATTTCAGTTATAAAAATGTTATTTAAATTAAAATCAAATTTCAATTAAGAAATTTTTATTCAAGATATTTCATTTTAAATAAAAATGTTTTATTAAATTAAAAAAAAATTAAAGTTATTTCAGAATAGAATTTATTTTGCCGAGCATGTTTATAAAGTAAGTAACTATATGTTGGATATCTGCACACGTACGACACGTTGCAGCACAATGTTGTAAATACTTAAATCGCACATGAATTCGGTTTGTAACGTATCTCGGTGCCGAGGCCGGTATTCTTCAAACCTAATATCTCAAAGATGTTTTCAGAACGTGATATTTTGTGCTCGCCGCCCTATAATAATTCACAAGCCATGATCGAATAATCGTGCATTTTCAAATATTTTGCCGCGGCCAAATGCATGAAACGCTCGGAATTGTTTAACAGTTTGAATATCAAGAATCGCAATTTTGATTCACATTTTAAATTATTTTGTTTTCTTTTTGAACACAATTAATGAAAACTTGGACAAAATTTAATTTTTATTAAAATTTGATATTGTATAGTTTTCTTTAAATATTATATATAAACAAAAATAAAATGAATTTCTAAAATAAAAGGTAACTGTAAAAATTAAACTTCGGAAAAGTTTTGAATTAATTTTGAATTTTGCGCCAATTGAGTTGGGCATTTAGTGTAATTAAATAGTTACTTTTGTTAGTGTATTTAGTTTTTTAGTTTAGTTAGTTACATTAGTCAATTGGTTTAGTTAGTTAGTTCAGTTATTTAGTTTGATTAGTTCATTTAGTCAGATAGTTTTGTTAATTAGTTTAGTTAGTTAAATAAGACATTAGAAGGCCATAAAAAGTAACAAGGTCATGGCAAAGGTCAAAACAAGGCCAAAATAACGCCAAAAAATGCGTCAAAACAAGGCCATAACAAGGTCTTAACATGACTTTAACAAGGCCTTAACAAGGTCTTAACAAGACTTTAGCAAGGTCAAAACAAGGCCCTAAAAAATGCATAACCAGGTCATAACAAGGTATTAACAAGGCCATAAATAGGCTATAGCCAAGCCATAGCAACTCTTATAATCAATATAGCACATATTAAATAAAGGTTTTTCAAAGGACCATAACAGGGCCATAACAAGGCCATAACAAAGCCTTAGCAAGATTTTAACAAGGTTATAACAAGGTTAGAACAAGGTCAAAATAATATCATAGCAAATTCAAAACAAGGCCATAACAATTTCAGAGCGAAGTCATAACAAGGCCATAACATGGCCTTAACAAGACCTTAACAAAGTTATAACAAGGTTATAACAAGGCCAAAATAATTTTATAACAAAGTCATAATAAGGCCATAGCAAGGTCATAACAAAGGCCATAGCAAGGCCATAAAAAGGCCATAAAAAGGCCATAGCAAGGCCATAACAACTTTAGTAATAAACATATTTATAGCTCATATACGATAAAGGCTCTTTAAAGAACTTTTAAAGGCCAAAACGGCTAAAACCTTTTTTGTCATTTTCGTTGAATTGAAAGCGCTTGAAGATAAGGAATTCTAACTTGTATAATGAGGCGAAATAAAATTATCTTAAGATTTGTTTTGTTTAAAGTCGACTCAAGCGTCAAAGTCGTGCATGTACAAAATCGTTAAATATGAGTGAAATCCATAAGAAGGCCATAACAAAGGTCATAACAAGGCCATAACACGGGTATAACAAAAGCCATAAGAAGGCCATAAGAAGGCCATAACAAAACCCATAAGAAGGTCATAAAACGGCCATAACAAGGCCATAACAAAACCCATAAGAAGACCCAAATAATGCCAAATTAAGGCCATAACAAAAGTAATAATGAGACCATAACAGAGGCAATAACAAGGCCATAACAAAACCATAGCAACTCTAGTAATAAATATATTTATAGCTCATATAAGATAAAGGCTCCTTAAAGGACTTCTTGAGGCCAAAGAGGCTAAAACCTTTTTTGCCTTTTTTCGGTGACAAAGTTGAAGACGCTTGAAGAGAGGGAATTCTAAGTTGTCTAATGAGTTGAAATGAAATTATCTCAAGATTTGTTTTGCGTAAAGTCGACTCAAGTGTCAAAGTCGTGAATGTACAAAGTCGTGAGATACGATTGGTGTCCATAAAAAGGTCATAACAAAGGTCATAACATGGCCATAACAAGGCCATAATACGGCAATAACGAGGCCATAACAAGGCCCATATAACGCCAAAATAAAGCCATAGCAAAAGCAATAAGGAGGCCATAACAAGGCCCTAATAAGGCCATAACAAGGCCCAAATAACGCCAAAATAAGGCCATAACAAGAGTAATAAGGAGGCCATAACAGAGGCAATAACAAGGCCATAGCAAAACCATAGCAACTTTAGTAATAAATATATTTATAGCTCATATAAGATAAAGGTTCTTTAAAGGACTTCTTGAGGCCAAAGAGGCTCTTTAAACGACTTTTAGAGGCCAAAAAGGCTAAAACCTTTTTTGCCTTTTTCGGTGACAAAGTTGAAGACGCTTGAAGATAGGGAATTCTAAGTTGTCTAATGAGTTGAAATGAAATTATCTCAAGATTTGTTTTGCGTAAAGTCGACTCAAGTGTCAAAGTCGTGAATGTACAAAGTCGTGAGATACGAGTGGAGTTTCGGTCTGTAGCGGTATTTCGAGCTGACTGCATCTTGACACTGATGTCGTCGTCGCGGCAATCGGGGCTTTAATGCCATCGGTCATGCGGGTGCGATCGATAAACACTCGCCCCGGCATCGCAGATATCATTGTTTCACGGGGTCTCTTTGAAAGCCAAAGCTCTCCCGCTAACGTATATGTTTATGTGCAGTTTTAACGCGTCGCTTTAACACAAAAGCGAGAATGTCTCGTTTTGCCTGAAACATTTGTCGTTCCACTATCTCCTTTCTTTTATTTCACTCATTCGTTCATCCTATTTTATCGCATACATTTTTTGTCTGTGCCTCTCCTTTTTTTTTTTTTTTTTTTTTTTTTTTTTTTTTTTTGTGCCCGCTTCAATTCATCCAGCAATTATTTATATATCGCGTGTCCGATATTTTAGCGTATGAATAAGTTACGCCTCGAGTATTTTCACGTGTAATTATCTTCAGTTCATTTGAAATTGATGCTGAAATTCCCGGAAAGGGAAATTTCTTGTCAAATTGATGCTGATGAAGTGTTGAAAAAAAAACCGACAATTTTTCATTTCTTTTTATCTAAAGGAAGTATTATGAATTCATTGAAGAAGGTTTGAGGACACAAAAAAAAATCATAAAAGTGTATAAATTTTTGATGAAATTTGACATCGTTTCCCGAGTTTTAAAATTCAGTTGCAGTTTTCAAAAACTCACGCAAGATAATATAATCGTCATCCGACGTATTATTACCATATATTTTATATCTTATTACATATAATAATCAATTTTTGCATAAAACATTAAAATTTAAGATAATCATATTTTGGCCTTACTTTGGCCTTATTAACTGATATTTGTAACAATTTGGCCATAGCTATGCCACAAGAAGCTTATTAGTATAGTTTATTATCATGTAATAACAATTTTTTCATAAAAACATCAAAATTCAATATAGTCGTAGTTTGGCCCTGCTTTAGCCTTATTAAGACAAAAAGTATATTTTGGCCTTAATAAGGCCATAAGTGTATGTTATTATCATATAATAATCTTTTTTCTATGAAATATCTGAAAATGCATCGTAATCCGATTTTGGCCATTTTTTGGCCTTAACTAGTATTATGTGCCTATTTAATCATAATTATACAATAGTAGGTTCATAAGCATGTTTTATTATAAAATTAAAATGTTTGTATATAAAAATTAAAATTCTCTATAGTCATGCTTTGGCTCTGCTTTGGCCTTATTAACTAATATTTTTAACAATTTGTCCATAACTATGCCACAAGGGGTTCATAAGTATACTTTAGTATTATGTAATAACCATTTTTTCATAAAAACATCAAAATTCAGTATAGTCTTAGTTTGGCCCTGCTTTGGCATAATTATATGATATTTGTAACAATTTGGCCATAACTATGCCACTAGAGGCTCATAAGTGTATTTTTTTATCATATAATAATGATTAAAAAAAAAACATTAAAATAAACTGTATCATATTTTGGCCTTACTTTGGCCTTGTTAAATGTTATTTGTAACAATTTGGCCATAACTGTGCCACGAGAGTCTAATAAGAATACTTTATTATCATATAATAATCTTTTTTTCTATTAAATACCTGAAAATCCATCGTAGTCTCGTTTGGCCATTTTTTGGCCTTAACTAATACTTGTACCTATTTAGTCATAATTATGCTACATTAGGTTCATAGATGAACTGTAATAAAAATTATCATTTAACATTAAAATTCACTATATTCATATTTTGGCCGTGCTTCGGCCTTATTAACTGATATTTAAAACAATTTGGCCATTCCTATGCCACGAGAATCTCATAAGTACACTTTATTATCAAATAATAATCTTTTTTCTATGAAATAGCTGGAAATTCATCGTAGTCCCATTTTAGCCTTATTTTGGCCTTTATTATCTGTTATTCATCAGAAGTTGACCTTAACAACATTTCGTCCTTTTTTGTACTTTGCAATAAACACTACCGTGTCTCATTCTGCATTTAGCGAATGCAGGTCTCATCAATTTAAACGTGTATTTTAGCACAGTTTTATTCCTGGAATAAGTCATTCAAAATGCTGTCATTAAGAGATCTAACGTTTGGGGTATTGTACTCATTTCCATACCTAATGGTTCGTCAACAAACCGCACATTCCCCGGAAACGTCACGTATGGTTTCTCGTGTCTCCGGAGCTTTAGCCTTCGTTGACTTTCCGAATGTGTGGGGATGTCGAGTGTGCCGCAATTTTAATGCTGATTTCATAATACGAGATATGCAATGTGATATTCTCCAATTTACATTCTTCAAGTTCATCCGGGAAAATGCTTATTGTGTTTAATATTGAAGAAACTCTTTTTTCTTTTGCAAAATTAATTAAATGCAAATTTTCATTTTGAAATTTTTTTTGCACATTTGCAAAATATAGTTGTACTGATGGCCCATAACGGAAGATCAAATTCAAACTGATTAAAGTGTTCTGAATAATATTATACAATGGGTGGAATTCAATTGTGATGCAAACACACGGACGATGAAAATAAAACAGATTGCCATTTTAGCGAAAAGTGGGAGAGGGTTATCTTCGACTACGCGACTCGGGTTAAAATTATTTGCACGGCTTCTAACAGTTCGGCAAATAGCGGCATGTGAATTTAAACGGATTCCATTAGGTGCTTTTAATCACGGAAATATTTTACTTTGAGAAGAGCTAATTTGTATTAAGAAAAAAAGAAAGATTAAATGATGTACGAATAAACTTCATATAAATATAACATAATACATATGTAAATAAAACTAGATAAATGTAAACAAAAATAAAGAATATAAACATAAAAGAATCAAACAGAAATAAGGAAAAAATTTAATAATAATTAAAAATGTAAACAAAGTTGAAAAAAACTGGACAAACGTAAACAAAAATAAAGAATGTAAACATAAAAGAATCAAGAATAAACAAAGTAGAAATGTATAGCAATTAAAACTGTAAACAAAGTTGAAAAGTGTAAATAAAATTAGACAAACGTAAACAAAAATAAAGAATATAAACATAAAAGAATCGAAAATAAACAAAGAATGTAAATTTATGTTTGTTGAATATAAACATAAACAAAGCAGAAATTTATGACAATTAAAAAGGTAAACAAAGTTGTAAAATATAAATAAAACTAGATAAATGTAAACAAAAATAAAGAATATAAACATAAAAGAATCAAAAATAAACAAAGAATGTAAATTTATGTTTGAATTTAACATAATATAAACAAAGCAAAAATTTATGGTAATTAAAAATGTAAACAAAGTTGAAAAAGTTAATAAAACTAGACAAACATAAAGAAAAATAAAGAATATAAACATATGTAAAAAATGTAAACAAAAATAAAGAATATAAACATAAAAGAATCAAACAGAAACAAGGATAGAATTTAATAACAATTAAAAATGTAAACAAAGTTGAAAAAAACTAGACAAACGTAAACAAAAATAAAGAATGTAAACATAAAAGAATCAAGAATAAACAAAGTAAAAATGTATAGCAATTACCAATGTAAACAAAAAATGTAAACAAAAATGTAAACAAAAATGTAAATGAAATTAGAAAAACATAAACAAAAATAAAGAATACAAATATAAAAAATGTAAATATATGGGATATATAAACATAAACAAAGCAAAAACTTAAGACAATTAAAAATGTAAATAAAGCTGACAAATGTATATAAAACTAGAAAAATGTAAAAAAAAAACAATTCAAGGGTACAAGAATTGTAAATATACAAAGAATGTAAAAAAAACACAAACTTGAAATAATAGAAACAAAGCAAAAAAAGTAAACAAAAACAAAGCAACTTAAAATAATTAAATTGACAAAAATAAATAGACTAAACAGAAATGTTCAAAGTCATTGAATGTAAATATTATCACAAACAAATGTAAATATTTGTGATTACTTTCAATGTCATTTATTTAAATCGTTTGTTTTTGTTTCGAAACAAAATATTTAAGTACCCGTTGAATTCATCGATTTAATTTTAAGTTTACTTCTGAATGAGTTCGGTTGTGGAATTTGACAATGACTTGAAGATTGGTTGGGTGAAGTAAGAGGGGTACATAATTCAAAAAAACTTGGATGCTTGAATTATTGTAGGTAAATATCAAGCGTAGCGGATGCACAACGAGTTTCTCGCAACAAAGAGAAACCAATATCAAAGTAAAATCCTTTTTAGTGTTGTAGATTATAGAATCGTTCTTATATTCGTCAAACGGCGTATCCACCCCCGTTCCTTTGGTCTCGAAATAAAGCACTCGGATACTGCAAAAGATTTGGCTGCTGGGGATGAGTAAAAATGAATTTAAAAAAAAATTCCTTCGCAAGGTGTTTAAAATTAACTGGAATCTCCTTCGTAAAAATTTCTTATTTGTTTTGTTTCAAAATGACAAATTAATGATTTCCCTAATAAACATAATGTATGATGAAAATTAATAATTTTATAATAATTTTAAGTTTTGATTGAATTGAAAATTATGTTTTCATTAGAAAAATAGTAAATATTTACACAAAAGAAGCGTAAATACATTTATTGGCTTTGTTTACATTTGATTATTTGTTTACATAATTGTTCTTTGTTTACTTTTTATGTTTGTATTTACTTTATTTGTCTTTGTTTACATTTGATATTTATGTTTACATTATTGTTCATTGTTTACTTTTGATATTTTTGTTTACATAATTGTACTCTGTTTACATTTTATATTTGTATTTATTTCATTTGTTTTTGTTAACATTTGATATTTTTATTTACTTTATTTTTTGTTGTTTACATTTGCTATCTTTGTTGACATTACTATTTGTTGTTTATATTTAACATCTTCTAACATCATCATGTTCTTATCTAACATCTGTTTACTTTTTTCCCGTCTGTTTACATTTTACATTTGTGTTTATATATATATATATATTGCATACATTCTATACATTTTCTATATACAAGCGCCGTTATATATATTTTCTACAATACAGCTCATAAACTGAAAATACACAATAAATTGTAATATTTATTATATATAGAGTTCTATATATAATAAATATAAAAAAGCTCCATAAAAATTTGCACATAAAAGCAGTCAATCAGTAAGACAAACATTTCGAAGGAAATATTGCACTTTGCTCTTTTCAACAGTTTTTTTTTTTTTTTTACAAAAAAATCATTACGTTTCTTTACATCTTAACTGCAAGCTGACAAGCACAACGTCAGCTGTAAATCCTAACAATAGACTTTGCAAGCGCAGTAGCTTATAAAGGAACATTATTTTTTCCACTTTTCCAATACGAAATGTAACATGAAGTAATAAAAAGTCTGACAAATATACAGAATATCATAAATATTGTAGAATTTGATTTGATGTGCAGTGATTCAAATATCAATCATCAATTTTGAAATATCGCTTACCGATTTTCAATCGTACTATTCGCTGAACAATGCAATGACGATACAAATTTTAACATTTAAAATCCATAATAAAAAGAAATGTTAAACAAATGTATACAAACAAAGAACAAACAAAAGTAAACAAACGAAGAATGTAAGTAAACAAGAAGATAACAAAAATAAACATAAAACAAACGTAAATACAATATTTATCTGCTTTGTTTACATTTGATATTTTTGTTTACATAATTGTTCTTTGTTTACATTTGATAGTTTTATTTACTTTATTTCTTTATGTTTACATAATTCTTCTGTATTTACATTTAGTATTTTTGTTGATATTACTATTTTTTGTTTATATTTAACATTTGTATTTACTTTTTTTCTGTCTGTTTACATTTTATATTTATTTATATATATATACAAACACTGAAAATACACAATAAATAATAAATCTTAAAAATGTAATAAATTTATTATTATTATAATTTTTATATGTCATATATTTACAGATTCAGACTGTATCAATTTTTTGCATCTGAAATTCATACTTAAATGTCTTAATGTAATACTTTTTAAGATGGCTTTTCTAGCAGTGTAGGGACGACATAGAATTGACATAAAGCTGATATAATGGCGACATAGAGCTAACATAAGAATGGCATAAGGATGACATAGAGGTGACATAAAGATGACATAAAGGTGACATAGACGTGACATAGAAACGACAGGGATGACATAGAGGTGACATAGGAATGACATAGGAATGACATAGGGATGTCATAATAAATAAATAATAAATTTTATAAATGTAATAAATTTATTATTATTATTATTTTTATATATTATGGATTTAAAAAAAATAAATCAATAAATTTTTTTAAATCCATAATTAAAAAATGGCACAATTTATTTTATTTCTAATTTCCACATTCAGCGCAAATAAATATCTGTTTTGCGCACTACAAATCACATCAATTGAAACTCTATTAACGTTGCCTTTGTTAAATGAAACAATACATTTAAATCGCGGTAACAATTTGAATAATGCAATTTCGATTCTAATTTCGTGAATGTCACGTTTTTTTCGTCCATTTACCGCAGTTTATTTTGTTTTTTTTTTCCCCAATTTTGTTTCATATATTATTCTAAGCAAGAAAAGCCAGATAAGTGTAGGTGCAAGATGTCGAACGTTAAGTTTTTTGTTTCGAGTGAAAATCGCAGGAAAAAAGTCGAGAAATAACAGAAAAGGGAAAGAAAGGGGGAGGGGGGGAGGGGAAAAAAGCGCCACTTGCCGAACGATTTCACATCTACGATGGTGCGGTCTGACCGCAAAGTCGCATCGACGTGAATCCGAAATCAGGCGAGCGCAAGAATCCTACGTGATTGCAATACGTGCATACAATTGTCTTTTGGCTCCTACTTTTGTCGATAAACAATGCTTTTTTTTTACGACAAACCCTTATCTCGTATCCCAAAATCGGTTCATGTTTTTGATAATCCGAGCCAAGTCATGCGCCATCGGTTGTTTGAAAACTGCGCGACACAATTCAATTTCAATATAAGTGATCGGAATAAACCGAGAAAAGTTTTCAGTTTGTATGTTAAAATAATTGGTCTATCAAAGTGAAAACATTTTGTTATTGGACAAATTTAAACAAAGAGAAATAAAAGTAAATAAAAATATTAAATGTAAACAAAGAATAGTGATGTCAACAAACATGGTTTTGTTTATATTCTGTGTTTGTTTATTTTCGTTTGCTAAATGTTTATTTACATTCTTCGTTTGTTTGTTTTCGTTAGTTCAATGTTTATTTACATCCTTTGTTTGTTTATTTTCGTTTGTCCAATGTTTATTTACATTTATAGTTTGTCTATTTTAATTCATTCTTTGTTGGTATGCATTTTTTATTTGTTTATTGAAATAATTTTCTATGAAGTGGAAACATTTTGTCATTGGACAAATGTAATCAAAGAGAAATAATGTAAATAAAAATATCAAATGTAAACAAAGAAAACGTAATGTCAACAAATATATTAAATATAAACAAAGAACCATAATATAAACAAAAATATCAAATTTATTATACAAACAGAAATTGTTGAAACATACATTTTTTAATGTAAATAAAAAAATAAAGTAAATAAATATTTTAAATTTAAGCAAAAAACAATTGTAAGCAATAATATCAAATGTAAACAAAGCAGATAAATATTGTATTTAAGTTTATTTTGTGTTTATTTTCTTTAACTTGTTGTTTATTTACATTGTTTGTTTGTTTATTTTCGTTTGTTCTTTGTTTGTATACATTTTTTCTTTCCTTATTTTCGTTAATTTCTTGTTTATTTACATTCTCTGTTTGTTTATTTTCGTTTATTCTTTGTTTGTATACATTTCTTGTTTGTTTATTCAAAAATTGTTTGCTTATTCAAATAATTGTCTATCAAATGGAAAGATTTTATCATTCCAATAATGTTATTGAATTGCAACAAAAGTAAACATAAATATAACATGTAAACAAAGAGAAATAATAGTAAATAGAAATATCAAATGTAAACAAAGAATAGTAATGTCAACAAAAATATTAAATGTAAACAAAAGAAAATAAACCAAATAAAAATATGTAATGTAAGCAAAGAAAAATTATGTAAACAAAAATGTGAAATGTAAAAAAATAGAAATCTAATATTTAAAGATAAATTTCAAATGTAAACACGAAAATATAAAGTAAATACAAATAAAAAGTGTAAACAAAGCATATATATATATATACACTAGTACACTAATACACAACTAATGTATTCTATTTCTTTTTTGATGTATCTATTGTTTCTTGTTTTCCGCCAAGCGAAATTGTATTTCGAGGCGCCATTTGTAATAATAATAATAATAATAATAATAATAATAATTATATATATATATATATATATATTATTATTATTATTATTAGTATATATATAACATAATATAAGTCACTTTTTGATGTTAAATATTTCTAATCAGTCATGATGCGAGAACGTATTCTTCATCGACAGATTAATGTACTTTTTTGATCGAGAAATAACTTCGAAACCATTTTTCAACGAGTGCAAAACATACAGAAAAAAAAGTTTTGTTGTTAAGAATGCAAGTTATTTTAACGTCGCTCGTCAGAAAGCTTGCATTTTTCCATCAAAATGACATTTCCAATATTTCGCATCAACAGAATTGACAAAAATCAAATGCAAAACGAATCGCTTTTATATACTCACTGCCATTGGTAGAATTCAATAATCGACCCTCCACACACTTAACTGTAAATATTTATACAGTTTTCGGTGAATAATTTTTTGACATACACATTTTTTCGTCACGCTTCGACGTCGTATTATGCAGCACAATTTTCAGTTCGCTTCTTTTCTTTTCTTTTTTTTTTTGAAGTTTTTTTGTACTTTTTGCCACTGTGAAAGTCGTGAAAGCAGCAAAAGCTCTTTTTGGGATTTCACCACGCGCTATGCCGTTGTATTGATTCCTAAATAGAAGTTTCTAGTATCTTTTTCAGTCTCTTTTATATTCTGCCATTCATTTGTTGCTGGTATCTTTCATTAGTGCTCTTTTACTTAATAATGTTCATCAATTCAATAAAAATGTTGGCGTTTGTAGAAAAATAATGCGAAATTAAAAAAAAATAAATAAATAAAAAAAGAAAAATGCGAAAAGAAGGCAGTCGGAATTAGTCAGATATTAAATTAAATAAACATGTTTAGCGCTAATTGTAAAAAAAATTGAACAATAAGGAAATATTTGCAAAAGCTTCAATGCTAAGGATAATTGAAAATCAAAATATTTTTGTATTTATTTAT
This sequence comes from Gryon sp. ZL-2020, assembly GCA_022817425.1. NCBI lineage: Eukaryota > Metazoa > Arthropoda > Insecta > Hymenoptera > Scelionidae > Gryon > Gryon sp. ZL-2020. The sequence continues at coordinate 8,146 of JABFPJ010001565.1, read as the reverse complement.
ATTTATTTTTTTTGTTCGATTTGTAGGTTTTGTTTTTATTTTTTGTTTGTTTATTTTCGTTTATTCTTTGTTTGTTTATTTTCGTTTGTTTGTTTCTGTTTGTTTATTTCTGTTTTTTTTTTATTTTTGCTTGTTTATTTTCGAGTTTTTATTTTTGTCTGTTTATTTTCGTTTGTTTGTTTCTTTTTGTTTATTTCTGTTTTTTATTTTTGTTTGTTTATTTTCTTTCTTTTATTTGCATTTGTTTATTTTTGTTTGTTTGTTTATTTTTGTTTTTTTTGTAATTCTGTTTGTTTATTTTCGTTTATTATATTTGTTTCTATTTATTATTTATTTATTTTTCTCAATTCCTTTTTTGTTTACATTAAATTCACATAATTATTTATATTTAGCACTGTTTTTTGAATTCTTGGTTTATTTATTTTCATTTATTCTTTGTTTGTTTATTTTAGTCTTTTTATTTTTGTTTGTTTATGTTTGTTTGTTTATTTTCATTTTTTTATTTGTTTATTTTTTTTCAATTCCTTGTTTGTTTACATTACATTTACGTAAATATTTTTATTTACCACTATTTTTTTATTCTTTTTGTTTATCTTCCTTCCTTCATTGTTTTTTTTTATGTTTTTGGATTAATTTTGTTGTTTTTATTTATATTTCATTTTCGTTTATAAAAATAAAAGTAAATTAATTTAGCAACAAAAATAATGAAAACATTTTCCAAAGATTAGAAAACCATAAAAAAATTAATTCTAAGACACTAATAATCATTTTTTACTTAAAAAAATTTTACGTTTAAAAATTTTCGTGTGCAAGTAGCCAAACGAGATGGATCCCCATTCGATATTATTTCAACCATACGTCTTTTAATTTGTCGCAAAAATATTGATATTGATTACAGATAAAAGTTGCTCGTATTTGTCTGCATTACTTTTTTTTGCTTGTATTATTCCTCGGGTATCTTTATTTTTTGTGATTTTTTGTCCGATACATCTCGTGGTTGTTCGATAATGTAGGCGCTGATATAACTGTGGCACGGCTGACTGCACGACTTCCGAGTGGGCTATACGTGCACTTACATTCGCGTATCCATCGCATGAACACTCCGTTCCCTTAGGAGACAGACCGGGGCACCCCGTTCGGTGTACCTACATATGTGAATCACACAGGCATGCGGAAGATGAAGGCACTTTGCGTGATTGAAACTCTCCGTGACGCACGAAAGACCCCGTATTTTGATTTTTGCATCTATGCACTTGCGCAATGCCTACTTTAACCGCCAATTTGCAAAGGAAAACTTCGATCGCGAAGTGTAGTTGAAAAAAAAGGTCGAATTGCGGTTCAAATATTTCAGTTGCATAATTATTTTTTGAAGTTTTTCCATAAACAAATGAGAATTAAGAATAGAAAACAAATACAAAGTTAAAAAAGAAATGAAAAAGTAAATAAAGAAGAAATTAACAAAAATAAACAAACAAAAAATGTATACAAACAAAAAAGAAACGAAAATAAACAAACAAAGAATGTAAATAAACAAAGGACAAACAAAAATAAGAAAACAAAAAATGTAAACAAACAATGAATGTAAACAAAACCTAGCAATCAAGGAAAGAAAATAAACAGAAACAAATGCAAAAACATAAACAAACATAATTGATCAAAGTCATTTGATGTAAATAGTTTGCATTTGATATTTTTATTTACTTTTATTTCTTTTCGTTTACATCTTATATTTGTGTTTACATTATTGTTCTTTGTTTACATTTGATATTTCTATTTACTTTTATTTCTCTTTGATTACATTTGTCCAATGACAAAATGTTTCCACTTTATAGACAATTATTTTAATAAACAAACAAAACATGCATACAAACAAAGAATGTAAATAAACATTGGACAAACGAAAGTAAACAAACAAAAAAATCTATACAAACAATGAATAAATGAAAAAAAACAAACATAGAATGTAAATAAACACTGAACTAACGAAAATAAACAAACAAAGAATGTAAATAAACATTGAACTAATGAAAATAAACAAACGAAGAATGTAAATAAACATTCAAAAAACGAAAATAAACAAACACAGAGTATAAACAAAGCCTAGCAATCAAACAAAGAAAATAAACATAAATAAATGCAAAAATATAAACAAATATAATTCATCAAAGTCATTTGACGTAAATATTTTAGATGATATTTCTTATATTGCGACCGTTTTCGACATTGTAACTTTTGCACTTTTTTTGCTATTATTCAAATCTTTTCTGCAATTAGCTCTGAATATATTCATGCGATTTGATATCCAACTAATTGTGATTGATTTATTATTGCATTTGACAATTTCGGTCGGCTATACTGTTTGGTCACGAAGAAGATAATTTGAGATGAGTTTAATGATAATTAATGAGGTCACTTTGTCTGGCGTCTAATATTTGGACGAAAATATCCAGCCTTTTTTGTGTTCGATTCGGAAAATGTTCCTTGGTCTTTACGATTAAGAAACTCTGCACCAGACTTTGTTGTTGTCACCCGTGTGTTTTGTTACTCCCGAACCGATTTATTATCGATTAGCTTTGCGTCAATTGTTTGGTCGATGAACAATAAATGATTTGTTTATCATATATCATATATCATATATCATATATCATATATCATATACCTGATATTTTCTAAATATTATATATAAAGTATTATATTATTATTAAATATTATATGAAAATCCAAATAGTTTTAAAAAAATGAAAGCTGGTTTATTGCAAGATGGAGATAATAATGTTGATAGAATCGAGATATAAAATTTAGTTCTACTATTCGTATAAATGCGATAAAGTTGGAAGATCAACAATTTTTATGATTAAAACGTTTAAGTATTTCCTTTTGCGTCTAAGAAGCTCGTTTGATATAAAAATCATCTTCTTGTTTACTTGCTCTCGGCTTAAAACTGGGTCACTCACAAATTCGAGTCTAAGCCGTGCTTAAAAACTCGCAATACAAGGCAGAGCACATAAAAATATCCTCCCGAGAAAGGTCGATCCTGCGAGCAAAGGATAGAAGCATACATTTTCTATTATGTACTTGATAATCATCTTTTACGTTGATCCATGATGTCATCCATCATTATATTCATGATGACATCCATAATGATATCCACGATGACATCCATGATCACATCCACGATGACATTCATGGTGACATCCATGGTGACATCCATCATGATGCTCATCTTGATATCTATAATAACATCCATGACATCCATAATGACATCCATGTTGACATTCATGGTGACATACATAATGAAATCCATAATGAAATCCATAATCATAATGAAAAAAAAATTTTTGTCACAGATCGGTGAAAGTCTTAGAAGTGAAATAGGGGTGACATAAAGGGGATATAGGGATGACGTAGGGATCACATAGAGCTAACATAGGGATGACATAAAGATGATATAGAGATGACATAGAGCTAACATAGGAATGGCATAAGGATGACATAGAGGTGACATAGGGATGACATAGAGGTGACATATGAATCACTTGGGGATGAAATAAAGCCGACATAAAGCTGACATAGAGATGACATAAATGTGATATAGGGGTGACATAAGAATGACATAGAGCTAAGATAGAAATGGCATAAGGATGACATAGAGGTGACATAGGAATGACATAGAGGCGACATATGAATGACTTACAGATGACATAAAGCTGACATAGGGATGACATACAGCTAACATAGTAATGACATAAAGCTGACTTAGGGATGACATACAGCTAACATAGTAATGACATAAAGGTGTCATAGAGATGACATAGGGATGACATAAAGGTGACATAAAGATGACATAAAGATTAAGTAGCTGAAAAAATGTTTCTAAAATTGTCTTCTTAAACTTAAAGACCTTGCCTGTAGTTTCTCGAAAGAAACTACAAGACGTTTTATCAATGAACACTTTTCCTGGATTCACATCAGGAATAATCAAAAAGTTGTTACTTCGTTGATAAGTAAAAAATTGGATACACACATGGTGACTAAGAATGAAACAAACAATTGACTGAAGAAAAGGGGGTTGTTCGTGTAAGCGTAAAGTAGAACAAAGAAGGTCGTTAAGCGCCACTTAAGTGTGAGTCACCTTTTTTTTGCGTAAAGGAATAGAAAGAGAACGACAGAGTCGTCAGGGGGCGGGGAGGGGGGAGAATAGGGGTTGGGGATGTGGGACACCCCAGACTCGGAAAAATGACTCGACTGCTTTGTCTACGCAGTTTAACAGAAAGCTATCATCGTGTGTTCATAACTACGCGACGACATTTCTTTGGCTTCAAAACACGAGGGTTCTCGAAAAAAAAAAAAAAAAAAAAAAAACGTCTGCTCCGTTTATTCTTATGCAAATTATCTGCTTCTTCTGTCGTGATTATGGACTGGTGTTATGAAGCTGAATTTCCGTGCTCTCTTTCCTTCTTTATTTCATGATTTGGTTTTGGTTCGGAAACGAAATACCCAGTATGATGTTTCAAAGGCATTGCATTTCACCGCCAGTTTGACTTATCTGTTGGACGTCGCACGTAGAACGATAATGCCGCTATGGACATTCACTGATTTCGTTATTATGCAAATTGTAATGTCGTTCATATACGCGAAACTGCCGTTTGAGGCTACCGAAGTTATCGTTTGAACGCTTTTGCTGATTATAGGAAGACAACCTTTTTTTTTGGGTTGTTTCTTTTCGGTAATCTTTATGCGGAAACAAATTTTTCGTGTAATGCTCAGTCATTATACATACAAAACACGAGGATACAAATAGTCGTATTATGCAAAATGTCGCTTTTACATAATACTGGTGGACTGTAATTTTTGTTTGTGATTTTTATCGCTGTTTGGTAATTGACACTAACGAATGGGGGAGAATAACGTTTCTAATGATTTATTTTGAATAGGAAAATAACGGTGGTAATATATAAAGGAGTGAATGATAATGTAAACAAACAAACAATGTAAACAATAACATTCATGTATGAATGTAAATAGTGCCAAGGTGAAACATAGATATAAACATAAACTGTAAAGTAAACAAAAAATATAAACAGTGATGTCAAAAAAATAATAACATGAACACATAAATGTAAATAATAACAACACAAAACATAAACAATAACACCAATTATAAAGTAAACAAAAAGGGTAAACAGTAATGTCAACACATTTAAAAACAATAACATACATGTAAATAATAACAATACAAAATATAAATAATAACACAAATTGTAAAGTAAACAAAAAAGGTAAACACTGATGTCAACAAAAAAAAACAATAACATAAATACATAATAACATAAATGTAAATAATAACAAGAAAAAACATAAACAATAACACAAATTGTAAAGTAAACAACAAACGTAAACAATACTACGAATGGTAAAGTAAACAAAAAACATCAACAGTTACACAAATTGTAAAATAAACAAAAGACATAAAGGTTGATGTCAGTAAGTAAAAAAAACAACGTAAATACATAAATATAAACAATAACAACACAAAACAAAAACAGAAACACAAATTTAGAGTAAACAAAAAACATAAACGGTGATGTCAACAATAATAAAAGCAATAACAAACATGTAAATAATAACAACAAAAACATAAACACAAATTATGAAGTAAACAAAAAATATAAACAATGCTGTCAACAAAAATAAAAAAACAATAGCAACGAATAGAAAAAGATAAATAATAACATATCAAAACAAACAAGACGGAAAATATGAATAAAATCATTTAGTATAAACATAATTCAGATTAGCATATATTTTGGAATAAAATCAAAAAAAGCTTGAATGTTGGTTTTTCCTCAAAGGTCGAATTACGGGGAAAAAGAGGGCTGTAATCATGGACGGCATTTGACCGAACAATTTCGAGTTTTGTTGATGCATGAATTGTCCGTCACTTCTTTGTGATATAATACAAGGTATGTATTGTGACATCGGATGCAAAGTTCAGCAAAGAGCGAATGAAAAGGTTCGTGAACTGGACTCTTTCTTGCAGCAGTCGAAGAAGAAAGTTTCAACCAGTTGAAACCCGTGGAGCCATCTCCGCAAATTGCAACCCATTCAGAATTATTTGAAATTCGACGAAAGTTCCGATGTCGCGAGTGAGTTCAATCAAATCGAGGATTTCCCCATTTTTCTTTCGTACTCAATCCCACTTCGTCGATGCTTATTTTCCACGGATATCCATTCGAATGTCGTCTTTTTAACCTGTCACGCCAGAAACGTCTAACTTAATCACAATATCTCATTTTACACTCACAAAGTGGTGCACTTGAAATAAAAAAAATATACTATTCAATGTAATTACGACACTTCATTTGATGATAATCATCTTTGTGATGAATATATACAACATTCGACATCATTTCTTTTTTCTTATGTATATACTTCTTGTCGATGTTATCTAGTCAATATATGGCCAATATATGGGCAATACATAGACAACATATGGACAAAAAATGGACAATACATGGACAAAATATGGAAAAGATATGGACTATATATGGACAATATATGGACCATATATGGATTATATGTGGATAATATGTGGACAAAATATGGACCATATATAAACCATATATGGATTATATATGGACAATATATAAACAAAATATGGAAAATATATGGAAAATATATGGACAATTTTTGACAATGTCCATATATGGACAATATATGGACAATTTATGGTACTATATATACTATATATGGTACTATATAGCAATATCTTGACCATGTATATTTGTATAGTTTCCACAAATCGGCCATATATGGGCAATGTATCAGCACTTTTCAAAAATAATCAATATATGGTCAATATACGATCAAGATATGAACCATATATGGACTATATATACGGTTCATATAATGGCCATATACGGGTTACTTTTGTAATGTAGCTAGTACATATATTGACCATATATGGTCAATATATGGATCATATATGGACCGTACATTAACCATATATTGGTCATACAGTGACCATACATGGGTTACTTTTGTAAAGTGCTAATACATAGCCCATATATGGTCCGTGTATGGAAAATATATAATCAACATATGGTCAATGTACAGTTTATATATGGTTTATATATGGACAAAGTATTATCGCTTTACAAAAGTAATTCATATATGGACAATATATGAACAATACATGGTACTATATATATACATTACATATGGTACTATTTGTCAATATAGTGACCATATATATTTATATATTTTTCGTATAAGGACCATATGTGGGAATGTATTAACACTTTACCAAAATAATCCATATATGATTAATATTTGGATCATATATATACTGCAAATTGACCATGTATGGTCCGTATATGGAAAATATATAAATCAATATATAGTCAATGTAAGGTCCATATATGGTCCACATATGGGCAATGTATTAGAACTTTACATACAGATATTTTATCAAATATGATATATATATTCAAGTCGTCAATAAAACTTTTTAGTTGAAGACTTTTGCGTGTACTTGACCAAAGTCTCGACACAAGCACTTACTTTACGACATCATTTGTTCTAAAGGAACTTTTGATTGGAAATTTTGTGATTTCTTTGCAAATGTTTACAATTTGAATTCGATCAAATGTATGTACTAAGATGAATTGGTTCTTAAGATACTTACACAATTTGTCCCTCCATTAATCCCAGGATTGAAGTCAATCGTCTGACTTGCAGAAGATTTATCTTTAATATTGTGACTTGTGTTTACAGAAAGCGTGAAAGTTGGCCAAGTCATTTTATACCCGATCTTGTCATACGTATCGTGACAAAATCCACATCGAGGGAATAGCAATGAGATTTAAAAGGCTTTCGACTAATCTCCGGTGTCGGGCCTCCGGCACCGGGGCTTGTTTACATTTAAATTTATTGGACTTGCAAATACAAGTTGCTCGATTCATGTTCTGCAGTTTTAGATTCACTTGACGGAAACTCAACGTAGAAATTGAATCGTGCAATTTCTTGCCTTTTTTTTTTTGGTTCTGAACGAATTTCAGCTTTCAAAGCTAATATCCAAAAGCCAAAATGAATCATTTTAATGCCAAGTGTTGGTAAATGTCTTTATATTTTATCAATGATACTT
>JABFPJ010001564.1:0-24665 GCA_022817425.1 Gryon sp. ZL-2020 | reverse complement strand
CCACGGAGTTAGTGTCTTTTGTTATATTAATAATATTTAACAATAAATTAGTATAAAACGACCAGAGCGCCATTCTTGGATTGTGGGAGAATATTTTAAGACATTTAACATATTTTTGTAACAAGTAGTTTTAATATAAGATGATTTTTACGTTTTTTCTCACTTCGTAAACGAAAAATCATTATATATTTTAAATAATATATTAAATAACATATTATATAAATCAAAACGTGTAAAAAAAGTGAGAGAATGGCGCTCTGGTCTTTAAATGTAATTTAAATTGTTCATTTAATTTTAATTTAAGAAATCTCTAATGTCGATAATGTTAGTTTCGCCATCACCTTAATTCTAATGAATAACTGTCAATCCCAAAATGGAGTTGAATGCATTACGTCTATCTTTGTATATATTTATAATAAAATAAACATATGCTGTAATATACGTTTTAACTATTTATTAGTCTTCATCAGAATTTTTTTCAATAAAATGAAACTTTAAAAGTTTTTATAAAAAAGTTTTTAATTAATTATAGATATCAATTAATTGAAAAATTAATTAAAATTATTAAATTTGAGAAGCAAATTGAATAAAAAAAGTAACACCATAAGTGTTAAAAAAACAACATGTAATCAACAAGAAATTTCTGATGAAGATTAATAAATTGTCGAAACGTCAATTGCAGCATATGTTTCGCAAAACATAATCAATCTTCAAATAAACAAAATAAACAAAATTTAATCAAAAATTTTAATATTCAATATTTCTACCGAAATTTCCATATTTATATACGGTCCTAACATAGTTTCTATATAGATTCCCATTAGAAGTCCTATTTAAGCACCTATAAGAGTTCCTATCAAGATACTTAAAAGATTTCCTATTAAGGTGCGCGTTCCAAATTATTACATGGTTTCCTATATAGATTCTTTTATAAGTTTCTTTATTAATTTCTTCATGAAATGACTGTTAATAATGTGAATATAAATAATAGCAATCTTAACATTTAAAAAAATTTAAATACGAAAGTAAGTAAATTTATATATAAAAACGTGTTATTTTTGATGGATATTCACATTCAACATCGCCAGTATACTTTCAGAGTTGACTATGTTTCATTATGTAAAATTAGTATTATTTTTAATAAACAAAAAAAATCAATTTTTTTGCAATTTTCTACTTACAAATTATAAATAATTATTTATACGAAACTGACATTAAATGTTCTGATGAGTGTAAATTAACACAAACGAATTTACAGAATCATGTTTATATTTATTAATTTTTGTATAATATAGTAACAATTCTAAGTTAGATGTAACTCTAAGTCATCATAATTTTGTACGCAACATATCAATTTAGCAATCGCGTTTAACTTTTGTTTTTATGTTAAAAAATATAAATCCAACATTGATAACAATTAATCATATAACTTTACAAATGGTTTTACGTTTATAAATAACATAACTCTCATATACATACATTATTATTTCAAAATAATGCAATTACAAATTATTAGATTCATAAAGTAGATTGAGCACATTTGTATTTTAAATATATAATATAAAATAAAATCAACAATTTTGACATCGCACTAATCCTACTTCGTCACAATTCATACATTTTAATGCAATAAATTCTGCTGTAAAATCATTGCGATGCACCGATTTTTTACTTCCATTGCACACAGGACATGGAAACAGACGATAACCACCACAGGTTTTACATGTATTGTATGCCGTTGAGCTCTGAAAACAAAAATAAAACATACAATTATTACCATTAATTCTTACACCGTATATTTAACTTTTTTATAAAATTAAAAAAACTAGAATTTTTTTTAGAAAATTGTTTAAAATATAATTTGTTTGTATACAATATTTTTTTATTGTAATTAATTCCTGAATTAAAAAAAAGTATTTTTATTATTCTTTTATTGAAATTTTTTTCTGAGTCAACAAAAGTTTGACAAAATTAGTAGATACTACTTTTGCAAGTATTTTATATTAATTATTTGCCGGCAAAAATGCAACAATAACAATTGTAAATATTACTTAATGTTGAATTTAATTTCGCGACTTTATGATCGTACAACTAAGCTTCACGCAGCGAAAGAAGAAATTCGAAATAATAAATGTTACGCAAAGAATGTATATAAGTATCTTGTGAATGTTAACGTCCTTTTACAAAGTAAGATCTTAAGTGGTTGTCTCGTTTGGTGCTGAGTCTCTCTGTATAAATATCAACAGATAAAAGTGAAAGGACAACGGTAACCTTACGTTACTTGCGATCCAAGATGTACATATCATTTTACGATTAGTTTTATGCAATAACAAAATTTTATAATGCATGACTCAAAAATCATTGATTATTGTACAAGTTTTTTTTTTATTTTACTCAACCCTTGTAACTAACTTGTTATTCTTTCGCTGATGATATCTGATGAGATGTTTCTGAGATTGAACCCGATTGTGTTTACTGTTGCAGGTGCGGATGCAACTTTTTATTTGTTTTTTTAAATCGAATTTGTAAAACCAAATTATGATAATTTAAAATTATAAAATAATCCTGAAGAATAATTAATAGATTTCAATAAATACTGAATTTATAGTTGAAATCATACATTTGATATCAATAAGAATTGGTCTAAAGTCATAAATTTATATACGTTCTGGAACAGTTCACAAGATTGGATATGTATGCTCCATCATACTGATATTTCAAGCATCAATGCAACGTTTAATCTTGTTAAAATGTAACGTTTCACAAAGCTTTTGCTCAGAAACCGTTAGAATAATAGCAGCACAACATTAAGTTTACGATCACATTACTCGTGGCGTATATTCTTCTTTTATTTTCACAATCATATTTCTTTTATTGAAATTTTATTATTGATATACTGATTATAGTATTAATTTCAAGATTCTATATAATGTTTACATATATCCAAAAAAACGAATTCAAAGTAAAAACGGAATGATTCAAGTAGAAAAAGAAAGTCAATTATTTGAAGAATAACAGACGATTTCTCAACTTTCTTTCCAAACTGTGCTGATTCACAACTTTTTACTTCATTGGTCATCTGTTTCGGAAATTAAGACTAGATAAATCAAGGGGTCATTTTAATCCGACCGTTTTTTTGAAAGTACTATTTGTATTTTTATATAATGGATAAACCTGTAAATGTGCTAAGTCATAGCACAATTGAAATATTGTTATTTTGATTTTAATGTTTAATTTTCATTCATCTAAACGTAACATTTATAAATCTTAGTTTTAATTCAATTTTCAAAAAATTGCAAAAATTATTCAGCTTTTAAATGTTTTTGTATTTTTGTTTTTTATGTTACGATATAAGTATTGAAAATATGAAAGTTATAAGCATAACTCACCTGATAGGGTTTTAACATAAGTCGCAACTCTCCGGACTCATTTAAACGTTCTACCGTATTGGCATCCTGGAAACAACATCAAGTATGAACAATTTATGACGAAATATTTATAGAAAAGAAAGCCAATGTACAACAATCATTGTCAGTCACTTCATAGCATTTAATCGAAAAATTATTCCACAATGATTGAAACCAAAAAATGAATCTAAAATTACAATATTTCACATTCTTTAACTATAGTTTTGTAATCAAATTATTTGACTATTTTTCTTGAAATAAACGTCTTGTGAATGTTAAAATAAATTTTTTGATGAGAACAAAAAAGCATGGCTTTGAATAGTAATGCAAAACATTTTCTCGCCTTTCGCTTGACCTTCGTTTCGATAGTTTGACATTTTGCACATGTGCAACTCACATCTTCATCATCTTTGAGTCTTAAGCATTTTTTTACCATCATTTACATGAACACAATTTTGAATACTTTTGTTTGAATAAATATCCGATTCATATTGTTTCAAAATGAATAAATCAAAATATTTTAACTGCACTGACAATCATAAAACCTGAAAATGTACAATTTTCAATTGAATTAATACTGTTTTTAATAGTATTCTGAATCCATCGGCAAAAAATCATCAAATTTTACTGTTAAAAACACTAATTTTTGAAGAAATAAACGTAAATATTTACTAAAATAACTTTCATTTTTACTGTTTTTCACAGCAAAATTGAACATTTTTTGCCGATGGATTCAGAATGCTATTAAAAAGAGTAAAAATTCAAGATCTATGATTGTCAGTGTGACCAATTTTGATAAAAAAACATCATTTTATGTAATCTGTTAAATTATTTATCATATGAATTACTATCAAGTATATACAAATTGTTTTAAAAGATTATAGTGTCGAGAAAAGTTACATGTAATTCATAAACATTTAAGTTGTAAATAATACAAATGTCTTACCCCAATGAGCTGACCATCGATAAATAATTGAGGTACTTCTATGGTTGTACAGCCGATTCTTTCTTTGAGTTCCGTCTGGAATTCCGTGCTCATGTACAGATCTCGCTCTTCAAATTTGATAAGGTGTGTTCGTAAAATTTGTTTCACCTTTGTACAAGCGTAATAAGTTTCCCTTACAATGCCCATTGTCGTTGTATAAACAACTACTTTTCCAGAATCTTTCTTCCAATAATCCTGCAAAGCAAATGTCGTATTGTAATTTCATCGAATGACCAATCAAATATTGCTACAAAATTTAATACAAAATATAATAATAAATTGTTCATTTGTTTGTTGTTTCTATATTGTTTGTTGTTGAAATAATTGCTTTAATTTAAAAAATATATTTAAAATGAGATTTGATGTATGAAACTTGGTATCGAATGTTGTAAATGGCATTTTATTTCAAAAGCTCTGGCAAAACGAATTGAACAATATTTCAGTTCTAAGCTATGCAGACACTCACTTGGTTCTTTAAAATACAAACGAATGATAAAGACGATTTCACCGTAACTAGGATAATGTTACGAGGGAACAGGTCGTCCACTGACCGGAATTTACCGTTACAATGAGTAAAATTGATAGCTAATTATAATACGCCATTAATTTATGATTTAAAACATTATGTTTATTTATGGTAATAATATATTCGATGAATTATACTGTAAAAGCCGAAAAAAAGAAATCGTACAATCTTTGTATATAAAAATAGCCAACATTCTCGTTCACTCGTAATCTTTAAAGTTAGGTTCAGTCACAATAATAAAGAATATTCTCGAAAAAAAAAAATAAAATAAAAGAAATAAATAAAACAATTATGAAAGACATTATACGGTGCATAAAACTAAAAGTAATAGTGGTACAGCGCGGGAAAGTAGATTCAGTATCTCGCAAAGAATACTAAGACTAATTATTTATCAAAGCGCTGCGGAAAAAATATTCTTATTTCTTATTCATTATATGAATTCAGAAAAGTGAATTGTCGGCAATTTTCTTTTAAATAACCATTTATAATCATTTTTTGTTATCTAGCTTTTACTATTTAAATGGTTATTTTGACTGTCTATTTTTTTGTTATCAAAATACACATTTTTGAAAAGTAATCATGAAAATATTAACAAATGAAAAAACTGGACATATATTTTATATAAAAATAATATATATATAGTTAATACAAATATGTATAGTGTTAATTAATTGTGTGCTACATACAGTGTAACAATTTTGCCGTGAATCAGATGTTAATGCTCTTTCTTTACGCTGCGCTCAAGATAATCAATGAATGTGCCGCTGCTTTCAGAAATATTCATTGTACCTGCTGATATATGTAGTGTACGTATGCTGCGAAGGTCGTGCTCCACGACCTTGCGGAACGATAACTCTCAGTCTTTACACATTAATAATTGAATAAATAATATGATTGTAAATTTGAATAATTGTGCTATTCTAAAAAAAGGTTTGCCGCTTTCAAAAAAAAACTTGTTTTATTTATGCAATTAATTTACAAAAACCAAAAAAAAAGTTAATATTCAATATTTACCGATTGAATGCCGATTCGGTTTCAATGTGTATAATGAAGTTTAATTTTGACGTTTTTTCAGTAAAGTTTATATGAAAATGTATATTAATGAAGGCAATGAAACTTGTTTAGTCGCTTTTAAAATTAGGATTGCAGTTTCCTTTTTAAATATAAGTCTTAGAAATTTAAATTGCAAAGAAAATATTAATGTTATAAAATTTTAATGTTTAAGTTGAATTTAACGTATATATTTTCAGATTTTTCAACTGATTAATGTAAATTTTATTACATTTAATACGCTTATAATTTCATACGAAAAAATGAAATTTTTACTTTACTATTATATAACATAAATTTTAGATGTGGAAACTCTATTACAATTACATCATAATCCTATTAAGACTTGCATAATAATGAATCCGACACTTAAATTTTAGATTTAATATATTTATACACTCATAATGTACATTAAAAGTAATAATCTTAATTGTTTATAAATTATTACTACAATAATTCATACAACTTCAATATTTGCGAAATTATGTTTGTTTCTCATTAACATCTATTGCAAAGTTATAATGTAATACATAAATAACAGTGTTAATTTCATGATATTACACTCAAGTTCCGCGAAAATAACATAATGTAACATAATGATTTCTATAGTAAAAAAAATCACGTATTGTCCATACATACACGCTAAATAAAAGTCTGATAAAAGTTACTGTAATAAAAATTACTATACCATTTAAGAACCTGAGGACAACTTGAAATCTACACGCAGAGCAAAATTAATATAAAAATTTATGTTTAATATTGAAAATTTACTGAACGTTCAGTAATACAGGAACAGATGCAAAAATTCGCGAAAAATTATTGTGTTTTCACGAATTTGTTATAAATATTCAATAATATTTCATTAAAAGTTCAATAATTTTTCAATTTGAAACATAAATTTTTATGTTAATTCTATTTTGCGTGTGTAGAAAATTATTATATTTTAATGTTAAATTAATACGTTGTATAATAAAAAAATTTACATAATAGATCTATTTTTATAACTTAATTTAATAAAAACTATAATGTAACTTAATCATATTATATATTTTATATTATTTTATGATATTTTGTTACAATGATGTCGAGTTGTTCTCAGATTCATAAATGATATACTCATTTTTAATAAACTTTTATTATGCGTGTAAAAAACATACATTAACAATATATTATTCAAGAATATATGCTATATTGTCAGTATACTATTATATATTGCCGATATTTTGTTATCAGTGTAAATACGTGTAATAACGCTATCCTTGTGCCTTCCTTAGTCAATGTTTTTATAAGCATTTATAATCTTCTGTTTTAATAGCGTTATCAGGCATATTTACCCTACATGAACAATGCATAATTTGCTAAAAACAATATATTATCAAAGTATTAATAATAAACGGAAAAAATATCAATCGTTGCCAGAAATTTTAGCAATTATTGCCATATTCAAAATTTCGCTCAAAAACACGATCGAAAATCCACCCTTTTTTCACTTTAGCCACTTTTTTCTTTTTAACGATAAATGTATATATAATTTTATTATATTTGACACTAGTGTAATCGAATCTTTCCAAACATTTCTTGCATTTTTTCTGTTCAGTGTTATTATCTTCTTTTCATCTTTTCTTCTTTAAATTTATTTGGAATAAATATCAAATACAAATTAAGCATAATGTTAAAAATAGTGATTTTTTAATTTGAAAATGTAGAAAATGATTGCTAATATGAATACATTGAAAATAAAATATTTACTTCAGTGACTCAAAGAGAAGTTAAGTTATGTACATCATATACATGCATAAATCATACATAAACGAGTAAAGAGTGATAGTAGATCTTTTTTTCACACGAAAATGTTAATAGCAAAATTAAATATGAATAGAATAGAGATCGTAGACAGGCGATGAAATGATTGTACTTGAAATTCGCAACTTATCAGATGCTTATCACGGTCACGTTTGGGTCATACAATTTAGATTAGAAAAAGTAACAGTGAGAGCATAGATGGTAATGTTTCGCTAAATAACGTTGTTGTTTTGCATAATACATGACTGCCAAGGCAGATGAATTTCAATCAATTAAAAGGATGTCAATCACAAAGAATTCCTACTTTGTCAACTTTAACAAAACTAACAAAAACTAACGAATATTAACTAACTAAAGTAAGTTAAACTAATTCACTAAACTAACTATCTAAATTAAGTAACTAAACTAACTAAAGTAATTTAAACTAATTCACTACACTAACTATTTAAACGAACCAACTAAACTATCTAACAAAACTAACAAAACTAAACTGACCAACTAAATTAAATAACTTAACTACCTATCTAAACTAACGATCTAACTCAAGTAACTGAACTAACTAACTAACTAAAGTAATTTAAACTAATTCACTACACTAACTATTTAAACGAACCAACTAAACTATCTAACAAAACTAACAAAACTTAACTGACAATCTAAAGTAACTAACTAAACTATCTATCTAAACTAACGAATGTTATCAAGTAACTGAACTAACTAACTGAATTAACTAAATAAACTAACTAGACTAACTAACTAAAGTAATTTAAACTAATACACTAAACTTATATATAAACTAACCAACTAGACTATCTAACAAAGCTAACAAAACTAAACTGACAAACTAAAGTAACTAACTAAACTACCTATCTAAACTAACGATCTAATTTAAGTAACTAAATTAACTAACTAAATCAACTAAGTAAATTAACCTGATTAACTAACTAAACTAACTTTTGTATGTAATTTGCAAACAAAATGTTTGGCGCCATGATTCCAATTTGAAATTGGCATTTCTATTTGACATCCTCTTAAGTCATAATTTATTCATCACTATTTCAAAAATACGGCCTACTTAATTGACAGGACTCACGTAAACAGTACTGATCGCAATTCTGTGACTAGTCGATTTGCCACTTTCAATTTGCGGTAATACATTTAGTTGTGTGTATGGGACAAACCAATATTTAGTTTTGTATGCATGTCGCACGCGGCAGGTGGCAGGTTTCTGTATGAATTTCCCGCTGAAGAAAATGCGTGGAAGGTACAGTAAGACAAATCGAGTGGGAAAAGAGAAAGCAGGTCAAAGAGTTGCTACTACGACGACGGAGTAATAAATACAGGTGACGGGACTCAACTTCTGAACAAGCTTGCGTGAAATATCATTTTCTTAACTTGTGTCCAACTGTTCCTTCCATCCCCCCCCCCCACTCTCTTTTCCAATAAAAAATTTCAAATCATTGTAATCGATTGTAAAGCTTATCGCTGTTAATTGATTTACTTCTAATGAGAAATCTTTCTTTTGACATCACTATTTGATACAGGGTTTTTTATACACGTTTATTTTCATTTGTATGTTTGTATGCACATTTTACCGTTTCTCTTTTTTTTTTTAATTTGCTTGCAAGTATTTGAGCTGAAATTGAAAGTAACTTTAAAATAGAAGTTACGCGAAACCTGTAGTTTGGATGAATAGTACCTTTTATTTTTTTTTACTAAATAAACGTGAAAACAAAATCAGGCTTCATTTAGTGTGCCAAATAAGAATTTAGACTAAGAAAGTATTTTGAACAAAAGATCTGGTGGACTATTGTAACAAAAAACTGTAAAATTATATTTAGAGAAATTAAATTTTATATATATTATTATATAGAGAAGAATGAACAGAGTTTTGTTATTCAATTGTTCATTATAGTGTTTAATGAACTTAAGTTTGTTATGTGAATTTTTAAAATAACTAATGTTATGTGAGCGATATTCCTTATTTACTGTTCAGCTGATATGGAAAGTTGTGAAACCAGAAGCAACAAGCGAACTAGCGTAATACAACAATATCAACTTTAAACTCCCTTTCCAATAAGTCAGTATACATTGACACATTTTTATGCTTTGCAAGCGAATTTTCGAGGATGCCATAGTAACTTCTTAATCATCATTTACATTTAATCATTGCTTTGAACAATTTTTGTATGCAATATGTTCGATAAGAAAATTCAAAATTTATGTACTGTTCTTTTTCTTTCGTTAAAATGAAAAATGTGTCATAATAATAACAATTATTATGACAAATAATAATTTTCATTATAATGACCACCAAATTTATCGGTATCGAAAAAATAGTTATGATGAAAAAAAATAATTGATGAATATTTAATACTTAATGCAAGTAAAATAAACTGTATTCGAAGAAGCGACTTTTTCAATGTATCATAAGTAATTTGACAATCTTAGTTACATTAGCAATCCAGTTCTTTAAATTGATACCATGATATTAAAGCTTGAATTGATGTTGCAAGAAATGTGAAATAAAAATAAAATTCTAGAATGTTATTCTGAACTCAACTAAAGAAAAAGTGATTGAATTACTTTTAATTTTTATACATTTCTTATAAACTCGTTGATTCTATTGCATCATTCGTATATAAACTTGTAGTTATTCAAAATTCGTCGTTCTAGTACTTTGAATTTAAGGAGGTTAAGGCACAATATTTTCGTGCAAAAGAGATAATAAAAACCAAAATTACTCCTTCAAAAAATATAAATAAATGAGTTTAACAAAATATGTATTCTTTAATTTTTAATGTAATATTTACTTTTAACTTATTTTCTAATAATTACTAATGAAACATTGCTTTTTTGTTGGAATTTTCATTGCGATGTTTTTAATAAAATTTAGTTACATTAGATCCAATGAGATAATTTCCTTTGAAATTTTGCAAACTTATTCCCTATGAGTTTTATTTAAAAATATTAAAATTTCAAGCAATTCCGAACGTGGGATCATATTTTAAATCATCAAAATTGCACAATTCTCATAAGACTCAATGAATTTTGTTCTGATTTTTAACAAGTTTTGGCTTAAAAGCGAATGAGATGATCTTTTTGAAATTTTGTACGGTGTTTTATTTCATCTTTCTGAACAACTAATATCTTCTTTAACAAATTCTTATCGTTAAATTAGTTCATGCCCCCAAACTCCTTAAGTCAAAGTGAATGAATAAAACTCTAATCTTGACAAATTTGTGCAATGTTGACAGCAAATTAATCCTATTTCTGTATGATTTATTTGTCAAATGATTTTGTAGAATACAAGATGTCCATTTTTGGCATATAAATATATTACATAAAGTAAAAAAAACTTTATTGATTCTGATCGTATGGAAGAATAAAACAGAACGGAAGGTGTAGAAGCGTATCAAGTTTTCTTTATATTCTATACTTGGACCTGTTTTTTCATCTGTGTGTTCAGTAGCTAATACCTTGCTTACGTTTTATAACTGTAAACTCTCAACACGTGTCACTTTGATACTCAAGCTGGAGCATTTATACAACTCTAGTTTATATTTGCAGCAAATTCAAATGACAAACTGTGTTTCTATCTCCATCTACAATTTGTCTTAAAAATATGTTTCATATGTTCTCTGAAATATTGCTCAGAATTAAGTTTTACCTCCAGAAACTGAATTTTTGTTAGTATAACAAAACTTTAGTTTTATTAACTGGAATTAAAATTTGGTTTAAGGACCAAAAAAATATCTGTATAATGCAGACATCGAAAACACGTTGAAATGAAATTTTGCAATTTAAATGGAAACTTTAATGGTATTTCTTTAAGGTGGTGTTTATTTGTTATTATTAATCAAATAATTATAAATTAATCTTTTTTTCTAATAAATAAGAAACTTTTAAGCTGTAAACAATATTTTGTTGTTTTTTTTTTATTTTAAAAATACGTTTTTCTTCATTTTAAAAATTAGAAATCATTATAAAATAAAAATAAATAATTCAATGAAACTCTGTACTGATTAAAGTAAGTAAAAAAAGTGAGGAAATCTCGCTCTGGTCCTTAAAATTAATGTTTATTATTCATAAAATATAATTTAAAAAATCTCTAATGTAATCAAGACTAGGATTTGGCCTTAATCTATAAAACTGTAACGTTTATCTTTTTTGTCGTGTAATTATTATAATTGCATGAATATTGTATAATACAAATTATATGACCAAACTGATGTTATCGTTTAAATGAGTTTTGTTGGCATTAAAAATGCTATTCGTTTACTATTTATGCTTAGGTAATCAATAAAGGTCAATTAGCTGATTAAATTACATATATTAACATTGAATTGTATAAGCAAAGTGTTAAATGTGACTGCAACTAAATGTCTGCTATTAAATGTAAATACAATTCCAATTTCTACTGATGATATAAAAAAACGTATGAACATTTCTAGACTGACAATTTCCCATGAAGTATTTTCTTACATAATGAATGCAGTTGACATACATATATACATAAGCTCAATTCAAATATAAACACAAAAATGATTTGAATGAGTAGAAATGTATACTTTACGATATATTTTGAAATAATCCGATTTGATACATTACTTCACTAAAAATATTTTCATATAAAGTATGTGCGAAGATTTTTTTAAACAACTTTCTTGTTTTTCAAGTTTTTTCTCTAAGTTTGCCTTTTGCATTTGCTTTAAACAAATTTTATTTCTTTTTATCATTTGACATAGTAAAATTAAGTTCAGAATAAGAATATGAAACCTTTATCCAATAATAAAAAACAACTTTTCCGGAATCAAAAAATTATAACTTTGATTAAATCACACTGAGGAATCGATTTGATTATTATACGAAACTAAAATTCAGTTTTTTTAGCTAAATAATAAAGCTATACTTCATGCAAACATTACATCATATTCAACTTAACTAATTGATATAATTTATAAGAAAAAGAATGTTATGATAATAATTCATAAGAAAGTTGAAATAACTCAAATGAGAAGCATTTTGAAATGACTGTGTCCTTTATCTATGTCCATATTAAAAAATTGCATTTACTTGACCTACAAAATAATGTCCCATTTTAAAAGTAAAGAATACAAATATTTGAGTTGCATTAACACAATAAATGTCTCTTGTCTAAAACGAAGAAGATTATCTGAAGAGTACAAATAACGAAGAGTACGAACCTTAGTTGACGGCTTCTGTAGGAAGGTTGCGATTCCTGCGCGTACCCGGTTTTTGACGCCGCGCACGGTTCCCTTGGCACTACGTATGGCATCTCGTTCGAGAATTTTATATCCCGCAAAGCACTCGTCATCATTAATCGTCGCGTCCTCGGTGCTTGTGCTATGCTGCTCATTTCGGCACTCATTCAGATGAAACTTGTAAAACCTGTCGTCCTCATAAATGTATTTACTCGAACTATTAACATCCGCCACCGAGTCCGGCATTGAATTAGCGCGTTCCAATTGATTCTGCTGTTGCTTCCTCTCCTCGTACGTGCATTCCTTGACTATCGGCAAGTCCGCCTGACTTGTCCCATTTTTCGTCCCTTCATTCTCATTGACTTTTCTCTTCTTCTGATACCAAGTCACTGTTGGTTGCTGCACTTCCGTCAATTCGTTATCTATCGACAAAGAAGTTGCCTTACTTGTATGAATATTGAAATCTAATCTATCCTCGAGCTTAATATCCTTGAGCATGGCCTTTGTCGTGTGCAGATCATCATCGTTTCTGCGATTCTTAAACGCGTAACTTTGATTATCATCATTCTGACTATCAAGTCTTTTGGACAAATCATTATTGAGCGAGTCGCAGCTGACGTTGCTCTCGTTGTCGTCCTCGCTGTCGACTTCAGCGCCACTGCTTGTGAGACTTCCGGTGCGATTGTGCTGACCGTTACCAACCAATACGGTACTTGCGTTCTTTTTCTTCGGCAACGGCGGTGGCGTACTGTCCAAATCGCTGCAGGTGCCGCTGTCCAGGGTGTCCGATGGCGAGCACTGTCCACTCGACATCAAACCACTTTGAAAATAAAAGCACGAGCGTGCGCCATTTGTGCTCATCAATTCTTGCTCACGTCGTTGTACCATCTTACTATTGTTACGACTTTCCGACGAATTTGCGCTGTTGTTCAATAAACAAATACGCACGCAAGAATTGTCATTGGTGGACAGTGTGTTGTCACCACTTAGCACCACATCACTACTTTCTGACCTTGGCCTCTCGTCGGCCAAATTCAATCGCACCGTGGACACCAGCTTGGTCTGTGCCCGCACCGGATTGATATTAATCTTGACCACGTGCTGAGACGATGGCCGAGTTGAAACTTCGTCATCAAGCTGCGACTCACTGTGACCGTTTACCACCGATTGCACTTCCGGATGCGCGCTCCCGCCAATTGTCGTACTATCGTGCACAAATACCGTTGCTCCAGAATCCAGAGAAGGGGCACAGGCATTCGACGCGATGATCACTGATGAGGAGGGGGACTTGCTCACGTTCCTGCTTTGCTTTTTAGCTGGCAGTAACGGCGAAATGGTCATTGTACTCATCCCGTTCAGTCAATGTCATGCACTCTTTAGGTCACCGCTTTTTCTCTTTTTTTTTCTTATCCTTCCTCTCCCTTATTCTTCTTCTTCTTCTTTCTCTGTTTGTCTATTTTCTTCGTCTTCTGCTTTTGGTTTTTGTTAACAGACCAATTTTAGTATTACCTCCTTGTCAAGAGTATTAAGAAACGGACATTACAAGTGTTTCGCGATAATACATCCTTCGCGATGGTTTGTGACATGTCCTTGCAACTGCCACTCACATTCTTTCAGCTTTCAGCGAAATTTCATCTGAAATGCAAAATCACATATTATTGTACTTACTTTGGACATGTTATTCTGATCTGAGACAAGTTTTAATTGATTTCACGAAAATGTGGTTGATTCTTTTGGAATGTTAAATGTAAATGTTAAATGTAATTAACCAAAAGTGAACATTGAGACAAGTAAAGCAAAGCTTATATTAAATTTTTAAGTAACTTCATTTGTTCATATATTTAATGGATATATAATTATAAAATATGCTAATGGATAAACACTTAATTTCAATATTCAGTTCTATCAACGGAAATATTTACATTTCATAAATAGTTGCATTTCTTGAAATTGAGCATTTTTGTCTTATTAAATGAATAAAAGATTCCCAACATTTGGAATCCGATTAACATTTCAAAATTCTTTTCTTGGTTTTTTGTCCAAATTACAATTAAATTAGAATTTTGGAATTGTAAGTTATTGGATTTTATTGCTCGATTTTAGATTGGCTAATTTTATTTTTAATATATTTTTTGATTATTGTAATTTTCCAATAAGACATATTATACTGGAAGTCATTGTAAATTTATACCAAGCTGCAGTTATTTTTTATTGACATGTATTGTGATTTCACAATGTTTTCCAAAATAATATGTCTTATTGGAAAATTACAATAAAAAATGTACTTTCAAAATAAAATTAGCCAAGCAGAAATTGAGTAATAAAATCCAATAACTTACAATTCCAAAATTCTAATTTAATTGTAATTTGGACAAAAAACCAATAAGAATTTTGAAATGTTAATCGGATTCCAAATGTTGGGTTTTTTGTATATTCACAATAGATATATACATAATTATTATTTGAAGATTAAAAATATAATTTTGTTGTATTTTTTATATAAATAAAGATAAACATTAAAATGCACAGGTAAAAAGGAACTTGGAGGAAAAATATCTTTCCAAAAAAGACCGATCTAAAAATAATTTTTACAGGTATCCCTTAATGTAAACCTTTTGTTAACATTGGTAAGATATATTTCGTAAAAGATATACAACGGATTAATGTTTATAAAGTTGTTATCATTGCTGTTCACTGTTATCTTCTTTCACTTATCATCTGTTGCACGTGCCCTGGCATTGTACTTGAGTCTGTAAAGCAATTAAGTTCAAAGGTGAATTCTAATTTCACTTAACACTCGAGCATTCGTATTCAATATACGATTCCTCATGCAACCTAATTCTTTGGGTATTTTTCTCAAGTTTATCTATTTAGTCCTTTTTACCTGTACGATTTGTTAGATTTTCAAATGTAACTTTGAATGAAAAATACCCTTTTTTTCCTCAAAATATAATACGCACTTGATTTTTTCTATGAAAAAATCATTATTCATTATTTATATTTATGAGCTACATTGTTGATTTGTTATGAAAATTATTTGTTCATGTTATGAAAAATTAAAATGAAATAATGATAAAACGTAATACAAAATGTATAATTTCTAGATACGCATTAAGAGGACTATATATTAACGCACAATACTGATAATTGTGTGGATCATATACAACTTTAAGGTTTAATTTTGATGATTTAGCGCTCTATTAAACCGTTCAGCTATCCTGAGCATTTCGCTCTCACATACATAAGTATATATACATATTTATGTACATTTTATTTTTTTTTTTTTTTCATTATAAAATCAAAGTGAACGTAAGTATCTTGTAATTGCAAATGCAAATTATTAATATCCATTTTTATTTTATGTAAACCTCTTTATGGAAGATTAATATTATTTTTAGCTTTAATCTAATACATTTGTTATATCCATTACATGTCGCCTAACAACAATCAAATTTTTATGTGCCAAAAAGTAATAAAACTGTCAGCAAATATCAATATTATTGTTTAATTACATTTCCTTTTGATTTTATTAACTTAGAAAGTGTATTTCTTTCTACCGATTGGTTCTCTAACATCAAGTCAATGATTCGGAAAAAATAATTATCTAATCTTCTCTTAATTCGTTGATCTACTTAATTTTATATAGTCTCTTTAAATGTAATGAATTTACATTTTATGAAGTTTATTGATGGTAAATATAAATAAATTTCTTCTTATATATTTATATTTTTATGAAATCAATATTTATAAAAGTATCATATATCCACTTAATTTTTAAGAATTTTTCAAGCGATAATTTTTTTGATAATGGAGATCAACAAATTATTATCTTTAATATAATTATCAGCAAACATAAATAAGAGCCAAGTATTATTGAAAGAAAGTAAAGTGAATTTGCGAAATAATCTGAATTAATTTATTCATAATTATAATTTTACATTGTACTTCTTTTGTATCATTAAATATTACTTTCAAGTATAGATTAAGGTAAACTAGAATCATAAAATGTATATAAAAGGAAAATCTACGAATTTAAGTCAAGTTTTGAGTAATCAATTGAGTGCTTGTCACTTATTGATGATTTTTAAATGTCAATTTTTTGAACGTTAATTTGCATAAACTGAGAAGAATAAAACAAGTATAAACTTTTTATACTTAAAAACATATTTGTAAATATAAAATTGTTTGATAAATTTTACTATATTTTAAAGCATAAAAATATTTCATATTATTTTATATTATTATTACATATTACATTATCTCATATTATATTATATATCATATAAAAACAGTTCAAAATGAATGTTCTTATCAGGATTAGTTGTTTAATGTTACAATATATACTATAACAGGAATTAATCTTTTTTTATGTTTCTTTCATAAAAATCTTTAGTCCCTTTCTTCACGTAAATATACAAAATAAGAAGAAAAAACAGGACAAAGTTTTAGAAAGTTTGTATTCCAAATTCGTTGAAAATATTTTATGAATAAAGTTTCACTATCTTTGTTATTATAATTATTAATAATTTTTTATTTCAAACTAGTAATTATAAGTGAAAATGCTTTTTGAAGTACTTTTTCGAAATTGCTGTTATATTTAAAAAAAACAACTTGTTATATAAAAGATTCTTACAAAGAAAAAATAATGCATTCCATTAATATAGTTCAATTTGAAGATATCATTTTATTTCATTTTATTCAATTTTCATTATTAAATATTCATTGACAAATTAATTCAAAATTATACGATTAACATTTCAATTTGTTTTTTTTCATTGCTTTTCACATTTATTTGCTTGGTTCTATAAAAAATATAAGAAAATTTCCCCCGAAAATTGAATATTCATTGATTGAAATCTAACATAGAAATACCTGACTCAAGGCTGCATTTGGAAGAACGATTGAAATTATAAATTAGCGTGAAAATAACAGGACTTACAGACATTACTAATCTGAAATATCTATTTGAATCCATAAAAGAAATACAACAAAGTTGAATTTGCATATTAATGTAAACAATTCATTAATTTCCTTTATTTGAATAAAAAATAACTTTTTTTTTACTTTGCGCATTTGCTTTTAGTCTCAAATGTCTGTACTTTTCAAATTTAATTCCGCCTATTCGTTCAAAAATACACAATATACTTGAATTTATTTATTTATCTTCATTTGATTCTATATATTTAACACAAAAAAGAATGTTATTCAAATATAACTAAAATTCTTGAGTAGAAATCTTGACCAACTGGCACACTGGATGTAAGCGATGGTCCACATAGCATTTCACTTTTTAAACTTGTTAGTCACCAAATCACTTAACAAAACGTGAGCAAAAAGATAAGGGTGGGGGCACTTTTTTGGCGAGAATATCCAAAAACAAATAGCGACACATAAAAATGAAATCAAAGCAAATCACTGAGAAGAAGTTAATGTTGGAGAAGTTTCGCGCACCTGTACGCACTCACGGTCATCAATCCTGCACAATAAGGTTTGCATACCATGCGCTTTCTTAATCATTTCAAAGACTCCTTATATACTCGTCCGTAGCAAAAGAAACGCAGTGAAAAACAACATGAATCGAACATGTTAAGAACAAAAATCGCTATTCTTCATTGAATGACACAAACTTTATATTATACCTTTGATATTGAATGTGAAATATTGCAAGTAAACCGTTTACATATGCGTTTGAAGATGAAGAAGAAGTGAAAAAAAAGATATAACTCCGCGCCTTGTACTGCACAGAACGTCTGTAACTGTACTAAGTTGTGCTAACACTTACTCGTTGGGTATTTGAGTGGGGACCAGGTATGGGACTGGTTGACGGTGGTGGGACACCAACCAGCAACAGTAAGTGGAGATAGTTGTATCGAAGATTCTAACGTTCTTTAAAAGACGTGCTTCAGTAAGACACATTTTTTCATCATTACACAACTTGTCTCCGCACTTTTCAAACGTATCTCGTCAAAATCGAAGAATCAACTTATGTAATAAAACTTCATACAAATAAGAGTTACTTGGATTTGCTTTCATTACATGTTAAGCAAATTATTTACCTTTTTTAGAAAGATATTACTTAATGCGAAGTGTACATCAGATTTTACTATATCAAGTCGTAAGAAAATAAATAAATTTAAGTACGTTCTGATTACTAGAAGTTATAGTAATTTTCATTCTGTTTATTCTTATTCAGATGAAACTATTCTCTCTTTCGGCTATTGTAATATGTAATTTGAAATCACGCATTTAATGCACAGTAAGAAGCAACATTCAAATTATAATTCATGCGAAATTTCGCAGATTATCACCTTCAATTTTAATTATACTTGCAATTATTTTAATAAATGCTTATTTTCATCATATTATACGAAAATAAACTTATGAATAATTTAAGGATAGTTAAAAGCCATACGAAAATGATTCTACACTATGCAATGTTACACACAATGTTAATTGATTAACATTTCGTAGAATTCTCAGATTTTTACGTTTTAGTTATACTGACAGGAGTAGAATTAAAGTGATTGCAGAGGACAATTTTCCTAGTAAAGTTACTTTGATGACATACAATTTAAAAGCAGTGTAAATATATCTCGATGTCGTATTAATGCAGTTAAATAATAAATTCAAACATCTTTATAAATAAATATTAAACATAATTGTTTTAATTTAAACATTTTAGAATTAATATATAAATTAAAATTGAAATATTTAATGAAATTAATATAATGTATAATTTAAACTGAGAAATCTAATCCAATTCATTAGTCCATCTCAGTATAGTAATATTAATTATCTAGATAGTAAGTTTGACTATTCATTTTTTAAGTGTATTAATGAATATAGTACAATAATAACAGGTTTAATGAGTGAATCTCCCACACGGACGAAAATATATCCAAAATTTTATAGACAAAATATATCCCTGACTATATACTAAATATATATAAATTTATATCTTGGATATTACATTTATTGCCGCTTTTTATATAAAAAAGATATATATTTGTATATAAAAAAATATATATTGTGGATATATAATTCCTATATTTTATAACAAAATATTTAAACAAAAAAGTTTTTTTAATTTTATAATTTTATTTTTTAATGAAATTGATATTATTAATTATATATTTAACTTATTATGAAACATTTTCGTTTTTCAGTTTCTTTAAAAATCTCCGGATCTGAGAATTGAACCCAAGTCTTTGAGATCTGTAGTCTTGAATTTTGCCACTGATCTATGACACTTACTTAACTTCATGATTAAAAATGTTACTATTATTTAGTAGAGTTAAAAGTATATTCAATATATATCTTGTATATATATTCTGTCTATATTTTACTACATATTTATTTTAATATATACAAATAATATAAATAATATAGTCTAATTTATTTATATAATAAATATAACTGTATAATACATTTGTCAGTATATATTCTGGATATATATAAAATATAAATACTAGATATATATCCAGAGGATATATATTTATATATATCTATGTTTATTTATTTTATATATCTCGTACTAGATATATCTTAGGATATATAAAAAATATAGTTTGGTATATATAAATTATATATTTTCTTAATATATATCTTTTAGTATATATGCTGGATATATAAAAGATATAGAATATATATCCTGTTTATATTTTTGGATATATTTTCTTTCACGTGGGCTAAACAAGTTTCCGTTCTCAAAACGTATTGAATGTTATTGTTTTAAGCATACATCGGAAATAAATGTTTGAAACTGTTGCTCCACCTGTCGCGTTAAAGTTTAACTGCATTGTACACCATCCGAGTTCAACTCGGTCTACATACAGGGTATATTTGACGAGTTTCTGCGCATAAGGTATAACAGATTGAACAAAAATGTAAAAAGAAAAATATGCGAAAAGACATTCCTGATAAAAGGATCATCAAATTATGTACAGAATTTTTCTTATTATAAAACTCTATGGAAAAGCAATAAGAAATCCATATTTGATATATAGAATTTCATATAATACGAGAATATTCATGTCTAGAATATGCATTTTCATATAATTTTATAATAAATCATCTTGAAAAATCATGCAAAAATAAATTAGGTCAATTTTTTGACCTTTCATAATAAATTATATAGAATATTATATGCAACTGCATATACCAAATATAGATTTATGCGTTTCTGTAGAGTTTCATAATAAACACAATTTTGTATGAAACGCTATGATCCTTGAATCAGGGATTTTATTCTGGCTAATTTTCTCATTTAATGAGATATTTTGTTAAGTTTTTTTCTATGAAAAAAAGTCTAACTGAAAAAGAAAATTTACCAAAAATATGAGAAAATGATATCTATAGACATCATTTATATATATATATATACTAGCTGAAGCCTCGGCTTCGCCCGGGCGAAACCCTGTGACCCCCTCCCTATGACCGTATATGAGTCCTGACTAAATCCGTGGTTCCACCTAAGATACTTCTATGGATCCTCTAAGGGCTCCCTATGACCGCCCTATGAACCTCTCCTATAACCCCTATGATCTGCCTATGAATTCCTCATAGCATCCCTATAACACCCCCCCCCCCCTCGAAGTGATGAAGCTATGACTTTTGAGAAAACTTTTTTTCTCAACATTTCGCCCTGGCGAAGGCGGGGCTTCAGCTAGTATATATATAAGCGGGTAATTTTGTTAAATTCCGCTTATTTAGATACGAATTTAATTTTCTAATTGTGTACATAAAATAGAAAGGATAGAATAATTACGAAAGAAATACTTACCTAAATAATATGACATTGACTTTTAAGTATAACGCAAAAAAAGGATAAAATTTACAGTTAATTTTATATATATTTTATTACTTTCTTATTTATAGTTACTTAATTAATAGAGGAAAGAATGGAAGGCAATTATTTTTATCACACATATTAAATGTATTTAATATTTACAGTTAGTATCTCTTTACTCTCTATAAATATGATAAATTGTCTTTTATAAGTCCATAATATAATACTATCTATGGTAAAGTATTTTATAACTTAACAAGACAACTCAATTGGAAATCGTCAATAAAAATACTTCATTTATACAAGAAAATGTTTAATATATATTTTTATGAAAATTATTGCCTCTTGTTTAATATTCTATTTCGTCATTATCATCATAAGCAAGTACAACTTACAATGTATATACCGCCGAAAAATAACTACTTTCAGATTTTGCGTTAAGAAAAAAAATTTTCAAATTTGAAAAAAAATAAAAATAGTTTTTTCACTAAAAATTTGAAAGTCTTGTCCTTCGACCGGGCCGTCGATACAATCTTAAAATCGATAAGGTAGAAATCTATAGAAAAACTACGAAGCAAATTTTCAAATTTTGTTTTACAAAATCTTATTCTTATTTCAATATATTATTTTTCAATATACTGAATTTATTTAATCAAACAATTGTGATTATTTTACTATAAATTTAACTTAAAAATAAAATCATGCGGTAAAAAATAAATTAGAAAAAAATCATTTTCCAATCCTAATAAACATACTGAGTTCCAATGATGTTGCGGTGAATTTACATTGGCATTAATTATGCCTCACATAAATGTCACAAGTGCTTCACAATTGACTTTCTTTTCCCTCTTAGTATCATAAAAATGTAATATCACTAATGCGACATCACTGCGATATCACACCATGTTACGCCGATCTTACAACGTGCGACAATTGAGATACAATTTTGACACTCAATATCATGTTATGAATTAAATTTTAAAGTAAAAAATCTATGTATATAACATATTTAGATAATACAAAATATAATATATGCAAGCATTTTTTAATACATTTTTAAGACTTGTTTTAAGATTTTAATTTATTTAAATTGAAAGGTCACGGTAAAATAGTAATATCATATATGATTTGAAATCGTAATATAACTTTAAAATGTAATTGTGACATCATATGGAATGTCACAATTCAATCTCAAATGTCATACGTTGTGACATTGCTGCTGAAAAGCTGACAAAAAATAAATTAAGTTAATTTGAAAAAAAATATGTTTAAAAAAAATGTACATTTAATGAGTGAAAAAAGTCAAATAATTACACGTTTTTAGTACTTTATTTATTTAACAACGAACTATAAAAAGTGTGCACTATGGTTCCAACTAAATAATTCAGGTAACTGACAACTTAGCAACAGATGTACGAAGACGCAGAAGTTCTTCCAGTAACACATCAATAAGAAATACGCGATACAAAAGTTTGATTGCATCCTGGTCAATATTTCATAGAGATAACGAGGAAATATGAAGTTTATAAAATGAGAACCAACAATTAAACATTCTAAGATCATCAATTCATGGCAATATCAATTTTAATTGAACTCTCAAAGAATCTCAGAAGTCGAATTATATTCAATTAAATCAAATATTCACAGAATATATAAGATTTCAATTAATTTCATTATACTCATTAAATATACAAGACTGAAAATTTTAACGAAATACCAAGTCGTATTCGTTTTATTAAAGCAAATAATATGTAATACTTTCTGATTATAACTTATGATTCTTTGTAAAATTAATAACAGTAAAATAATCTTATATTGCAAGAATATCTTATAAAATACATACTTCCTTATGTTACTCTACTATACTTATTGCGTGAAATTACACGTTTTTATGAAATTCGTAAAAAGTGTTTTAACTTTACATTAATGTTGTAAATATTTACACAAAATTTGTAAAATCACTATTTAAAGTGCCGTATTTCGTTTAAATATTTTGCATTTGTGTAAGTTGTCATATATTTATATATACATATATATTATACGTATATATCTTGTGAAAGTGGTCACGAATTTTCCATCGCAAAAGTTTGTTTTCTTTGGGAAGTTTTTTTGTTAGTAAAATAGTTTACGATTATACACAAGTTTCAGGAAGTGTTTATATGTATATGAACCATTACATGAAGTGATACCCTTAATCTAACAGATCATTAACATTATTGCTATAGTCAAAGAGTTCCAAAAAGATTTTCTTTTTTTCTTTTCCTTTTGTTGTTCTAATCGTTTACAAAGTTCTTATGAAGACAATTCCCGCTCTCTTGATAGAAACCAAACATTCATTGGTTCAGATTTTCCTTTCATCGTTACTGGTCCTCTATATTCAAGTAAAAATTCCGGATCCTGATTTTCCGGCATACATAGATACCTGCAATTCAAATTGTATAGAATATTATTTATTGTAAATATGATTTAAAAGGTTCTAGGGCAAAAATAAAATTAAATATATCTTAATTTAATAGTACTAATGTTCTTGAATAAATTTAATTAACTGAATTAAAACATTGTAATATCGTAAATAATAATCTTAAAATAATAATATATAATATTCCTCCTAAATAATAAAGTCTATGAAACGCATGAAATTGGCATATAACCATGCACAGAGAGAAATAAATATTATGATTTTACTTTTTAACATAAGTAAATGAAAAAAGGTTATATTGCTATTTAGATTCTTAAAATATATTAATGTAAAAGGGTGTCAATACTGCTGTGTCAGTGAAATTAACTAATTCATTTAAGTTAAACATTTCATTTAAAAATACTATTGTACTTTTTAAATTTAACCAGTTTAAAGTTTGATTTTAACTTGATGGTAGTAAGA
>JABFPJ010001563.1:0-24682 GCA_022817425.1 Gryon sp. ZL-2020 | reverse complement strand
TATTGACAAGTTAGGAGTGCATTTCCCAATTAAGTTTCGCATTTTAAGTGATAGACTGGTATGGTGGCGAAGACATCGGACTACACTAAGAAAAATAACTTACAATAAATTACTGTTTAAACAGTAATTTATTGTAAGTTATTTTTCTTAGTGTATCACCTTGGGGACCTGAGAACGATTCACGGAGAAATAGAATTTTGTCACTAAGATTTTCATTATATAATATAAAAATAAAAAAGAGAATAAAAAAGTAATATAATTATAAAATATAAATTACTAGGTTAAAAGCGCGCTACGCGTGCTCCGTGGATTTTAATTTTTTAATAATTTAAAACTGTCAAATTTGAACGTCGATCTTCATTTGACACTCCGCGAGTTTCGATATTTTAGTTCACGTAAACTTAAGACGACCAATCAGAATTGATTTTATCATGTCAACAATGCTGCACGCAAAAAAATAAATGGTCAACACAACAAATACGATGGTAAATTTTACCAAAAAGTGATAACATTTACCACTTTTGCGGTAAAATGTACTACAAAATGGTAGATCTTACTATCGTATTTGTTGTATCTACCATTTAATTTTTTGCGTGTGTATATCGAACTTTCTAAATCTGAATAAGTCAAAAGTCGTCCACTTACGCCGAAAAGTGAAAATTTAATTGTATTTTTCACTTAAAATAAGTGAAAATTTTCACTTTTTGGCGTAAGTGGACGACTTTGGACTTATTGTAAGTGAATATTCACTTATTTGAATTTAGAGAGAAAATTCCATAAACAGCTATATTAACGATAACATCTCAAATTTATAAATGGATATAATAAATGAATATTATTTTAATAATAAATAATTTTTCGCTCTTTTAATAAATTAAAGTTCTCTTTTTCTAAGTAAGTTGTTTTTCTAACTTTTTCAATAAGTGAAAATTCACTTATTTAAATTTAGAGAGTATACTTCTCAATAATGAATTTTACATTAACGCCTGTTTATATTTAATAATATTTAATAAAATAAAAACGTTATCGTGCCAATAAATGACATGATTTAATAAATAATTAATTAACTTTCTAAATAATTGATCGGAAAAATTCACTTACGAATGATTATTAATAAAGACAATTTGCGACATTAAAGAATTATTTGCTTTATTTTCAGACGAATTTATTTGTTGATTATTTTTGCCAGCTAAAAATCAATTGGAGTTAAATTAAATTTAAATTAATCATATTTGGGAAAAACGACGAATGAATAACAAAAGCGAAACTAACAAAAGGAGAAGCTTTCGATTCAAATTAATTGAACTTTCGAAGAAGTTTGCGCGCGCCAACTTATGCCATCCGCGAAGCACTTATTCGTCTTATATGCGACGTACGTTATATGATGAGTGTATACGAAACGCACGGCTTCCTACTTGCAAGAATATTGTGTCACGTGTCTTGCCCACGAAGCGTGAGGACACGGAACGTGTTTCTGGCAAGCGGATAACCCAATTCTCGAACGTTTGAACTATACTTGCTTAATATTAATATACTTCCTGAACAGAAATAGTATATACAGTTCGTATCACGAAATTAGATTCCTTTTCATTATTTCGATGACAAACTTAGATAAAAGTATGGAAGTTTTCTTTGTCATAATTGTTCTGAGAAAAAAAAGTCCACCAAAATGTTTCAGTCATTATTTGAAGTCCACTTTTTGACACTAATTGGACTTTGTTAAATCTAGCAGTTAGTTAACTTTAAATTAGATTTCGTTTATAATTTGTTATAAATACCCGATTTTCATAGACTAAAGATTATGGTAAAAAAGGGTTGGTATTTTTAAGTGACTATCTGGTCAAGTTACGTTTATGATTATTCGTTTTGAGGACCCATATCCAATTTCTCAAGCAAGTTACAAAAAAATTCCACTTAAACATTATTGAAATTCGATTCGACCATTAAGTAAATGAAAATTATCTGATATTAAAGCGCGTTTTTTTACCATACTTATTGACTTTAAATGAATAAGTAGGTCACAAGACATATATAGCGTACGTTAATTTTAACGAAACTTGTAGCAGAATAGGTTGGTAGAGGTAGAGCAACGAAAATTTCATAAAGCCTTTACCCACTTATTGCTTTCGTCTACTAAATATTTTTTGCCAATGAAACTTGAGGTACTCACTGATTAAATTAGCATTTCAGCAACGAGAGAAAGCAACTTTTCTTTTTGGTGAACAAAATATTTATAATTTTATAAATATAAGACAAAATGTAATTAAGTGTACTTTGATTGATTGGCAATTTCTGACATGAATTTAAATGTTCGAAAAAAAAAGTTGTCCCTAATTCTAATATAAGTACTTTCCAAATGACGAGATCCGGAAAGCCATAGTAGAACGAACGGTGCAGGTAGAAGCTTACGCGGGCCATTTAAACGTCACGGAACATTGTGCTATAATACGCGTTTGCATAGTACGGCAGTTCGTTAGAGGGTCGTTTGTTTGCTAGCGCCGTTTGAAACCGCTTCGCTCGTTCGAGCCCGAGGCTTCGTCGCCAGACTCTAATCTAGAGGGGCAGGAAGAAGTATAGGGTTTATAGGGGTTGCTAGTCTACCCGAGAGGATGCCAGGGATGAAAGGTATATTTGGTACTTGTCGACTAGTAATTTATGTGACACTTCTTTGTCTTTTTTTTGTTTGTCTTTCTGTTAGCAAATTAATTATTCTCACTTATTGATTGCACAATAATATAATTATTATGGCTCTATGCGCGAACATTGATTATGCAAATTGGGATAAATCATCTAATATTATTCATTGGTTTTGCCGGGTGTTCTGGTCGTTACATGAATCAACATTCCGATTGCATGAACTGGTTCAGTCAAATAAAAAGTTATTGACAATTGTGATCATTTGCACAATTTGTTTTTTAGTTTATAATGCGAGATTTGAATAACTGACAGTTTTGCATGATTTCAACGTCAATTATGAAACAATATATTTGGATGTGAAGAAACAACGCAAGTTTGAATCAAACATGTGAATAGTTTAATTAATACGATTTGTAGCAATGCGCAAGTTTTGAATCGATTTTTACATTGTTGTTTTTTTGTCTGACTATAAGTGAAATAAACTCGTTTAATACTTCAATACTTTTAGAATAATTAAAAATAAAACTTCTTTTGAATTGTAGAATAAACAATTTTGTGTTAGCTATAGATTGTTCAAAAGAACTTTTGTTGAAACAGTATTACCATTTCAACCTCAAATTTTGCGTTAAAAATCGTCCAATCGATTTTCTGCCATTTTCATCTTATTTTAATTGAAATTCAGCTTTTTGTCATTTATCTTTTTTTATCTTCACTGCATTATTTAAAAAATCAAACACACATATTTTATAATTTATACTTTGAAATCTGGCAAGTTTGACAAGCGTTAATTTGAAAACAATTTTCATAAAAGTTTGTCGGTTAATGATACAATATTAATATAGAATTGGTATTTTTATTATCATCGCTTAACATTAATTTGTAATATTCCGAAGTATCATAATTTAATGCTTGTTAAATGTCAATTATATATAGACTGTTTGTATAATAAATACATAATTTCACGTCGTTTGATTAATGCATAAAAATATTTGGAATTAATATATAATGTTGAAATAAATGCAATATAAATATTTTATAACATAATTATTATGCAACAATTATAAATTAACATGTAAATCATTCCATATATTTAACAGTTAAGCTTTGATAAATAAAGTGAACACATTCACGAACATATTCATGATAATTTATCATGATAAAATATTTAATAACGCAATCTCATCAATTTATTTTCTTTATTTTTGCACAATTCTTAATACAGCTTTATTTTTCAAATATTTATCGTTATTGGAATCCAATTAATTTTGCGCAAAGAAAATCAAAATACAGAAAGTTAAAGCTTGTTAACGATTTATATATATGAATATTACATTGCAGTCCGTAACGAAAACATTTTAAGATAACAACTTAACATTCAAGGATACTTCTAAAACTGTTGACTTATTCGAATGAAATATAAATGGAAATTGATATTCCATAACCAGTTTCGCTATTTCGGCAGCATTTTAGGTCGACTAGTATGCGAAGTAGTCTTTTGAACATTCATTCTAATCGATAATGAATAACGATAGATATGAAATCGTGGTGACTACAGCCACGTAGTGAGCTTATCACGTGCAGTTTCCATTAAAGCTCTGAGATACGTGAAATCGTATAAACGTGATCAACACATATGAGGAGTTTGCTTGGCAAATCAAATACCTTTTACGAACAACTTTTGATTGTATATCTGTACACGGCCGTCCGCAATTTTATATTATAAGACAGAACATTTATTTTCCTTATTGATTATATTTGAAATATACTTCTTAGATAGAACAATTTATTCAATTCAATTCTTTAAATATTTATTTTATTAGATAATCTGTAACATGAAATCAAGCAGTTAATTTTTCTCTTGAACATTTGTTAAATAAAAATATAAATTGTGTAAAACGCATTACATTGGTGTATCTTGAAAACAATTTATAGCTAAGATATATTGTATAATTACAGAAGCCAATGAACTTGTTTTTAAAGCATTACAATAAATATCAACAATTGTCCTAGCCAGGAATTGGAATGAAATTTTCTTTCTCTAAAATGGCACTGCAGTGTAACGCAAAACTGCAGTTTACAATGATTCCAGATCGAGAAAGAAGCGAGTACGTAGAACGTCCCAGAATAAATCCCGTGAAAATGGTTTTCTTTGAAAAAGGATGATGAAAAAAAGAGAGAAGAAAGATATCAGTGAATAGCTTTAAGAATGATTTTGTCAACTAAAGCAGTTCTAACATTGAATCTCTTTTCATGATAAAATCAAACATCCAATACTGTACTAAAATAATCGCGAAATAGATTATACATCTGTTTTATTTATTTGATATAATCTAAGTTTTATAAATCTAAATATATTATCTTAGTTATTCTAATATCATTGTGTATAAAAATTATTCCAAATTATCCCAAATTCCAACTTGTTATGACCAACCCACTTAAACGAATATCTCGTAATTGGTCACAAAATGTTCCGTCTTGCAAAAACCTTTTTACAATGATGCCAAAGTGTTTTTTTTTTCGTTGAATATATGAATGGAATCTCTTTTTTGTTCCTTTCATGTCTTTCGTAAGCATCGTTGAAACAAGACCTTTATCGCGGCAAAAAGCATAACGATGTAATGAAGGAAGCGTCAAGATTCGGCTGTTTCTTGTGTTTGAATTTCAGCTACAAAGCTTCTTCTAACAAAGTCTCCGGGAGTCTTGCAGCTCCTTCATTTGTCCAATGTAGATGTCGACGATATGACAAACAAATTGGATGAATTGACTAAGTTTAAGTTGCTAGAATGGTATGAACGGTGTCAGTTTGTGTCATCTGACGCGCAACTTGTTAATTCTGCGGCAGTGGGAACGCGCACGAAGAAATTATATTTGTGCGGTATGCTACACTCTTACGTGATATAATATAGTTAACTACATTGGAAATTACAGCTTCGTACATGAAAATTACTTGACGCACTAACAAGACAGTGAAACTACTTAACTTCCAGCGAATTATCAATCGCATTTCTGTGTAACTTTCAAATCAAACTTTGAGGAACTTTTTTTGACTGTTAAATAATACGTTAAAAATATGTAAACTTATAACTTTATATAGTTTATTATATTATACTCTCTAAATTTGAATGATTGAACATTTCACTTATTTGCTGAATGAAACATTTTTTCACTTCAAAAAAGTCAAAATTTGCACTTATTCGTAAGTGAAAAAATTTTTCACTTCCGAAAAAGTAAAATATTTTACTTTTTCATAAGTGAAAGAAAATTCACTTTTCCAAAAAGTGGAAAACTACTTTTTCATAAGCTAGGAGTGCATTTCTCAATTAAGTTTTATATTTTAAGTGATAGACTGGTATGGTGGAGAAGACATCGGACTATCACCTTGAAGACCTGAGTTCGATTCTCGGAGAAATAGAATTTTTTCACTAAGATTTTATTTATATAATATAAAAGAAAGTGGAAAAAATAATGTAATTATAATATATGAATAATATAATAAAAGAACATTATTTTAATAATAAATAATTTTTCACTTTTTCAATAAGTTAAAAATCACTTTTTCTGAATAAGTTATTTCTGACTTTTTCAATAAGTGAATATTCACTTTTTCAAATTTAGAGAGTACATATACATTTGTTATATTCATTAAATATAATTAATGTATACGACTTTAAAAGAGACTAAATGAAGTCAATTAAAATGGTTAATAATTGTTAAGTTGTATAAGTTTTATTATGCGAATTGTAATACAAGAAAAGACTTACATTGTAAAGAATGATTATTTGAATAGGAATATTGATATTTCAAATGTAAATATGAATATATTCAAGATAGGTTAAACACTTCAAACTCAAATTGCTACAGATAATTTAGTCATAGTTAGTATGCAATTTAATTTACATGATTAAACTTATGTAATTAAACTTATTTGAATGTATTCGATGTAAGTCAGAATAAATCAAAGCACTATAGATATGGGAACGTACCATTGAATTGGACTATTGGATAATCAGAATTAATAACTTTTGTCCATTATCCAGGTTTTAAGATATTTAAATAATTATTTTTCTCTAAATAATATTATCTGATGTATCATTATTTTGTGTACAAACAAATAAAGGAGAAATTAATTTGAAATAATTATTGCATATGTCAATTAAATTTAATGGAATTTC
Organism: Gryon sp. ZL-2020; assembly: GCA_022817425.1. Classification (NCBI taxonomy): domain Eukaryota; kingdom Metazoa; phylum Arthropoda; class Insecta; order Hymenoptera; family Scelionidae; genus Gryon; species Gryon sp. ZL-2020. The sequence continues at coordinate 17,873 of JABFPJ010001563.1, read as the reverse complement.
GCCATCGAAACTTGTGTAAACAACGGCGTATACTTCACACAGCAAAACTAATCATTTCTGATATACATATATATATTATCAATATCGTTGAATTATTTCGATTCCAATCAAATTTCCCTTACGGTATATCTTAAAATAAATTCAATATAACACTTCATTATAATGAGTGCATCAATTAAATTGTTTATTCATATATGCTTTGCATAATTAAAAATAAATGATGATAATTTAAATGTATTAAAACACAATAAATCTCCCGTCAAGTTCTTATATCCTATGTTTTTATTTCCATATAAGAAACGTTTGCATAAGAAATGATAATCCTTAATCCATATTATGGCGCGTCTTATCAACTTTGGTTACTAGTTTTTGCTTGCATAAAAATATATACCTTCTAAAATCTGCACATACTTTGATATAGAGTTTAATGTACATAAAGTAGGTACATGTGTACATACTAGGCAAGCAACCACCTATAGTTTCCTGACTGGAGAATAGAGTTAAATGTGGCGGACATAAGTGGGTAACGATTTCGAGTAGAAAGTGGAGTCTCGTCATTTCGTAACTCTTTATTCTTTTTGCACATTCTTTTTACTTTCGCATTTTTCACGTCTAACCGTTTGCCCTACTCTTCTATTTATTATTATTATCTTTAACATTTGTTATACTTTTGAAAGCATTTTTCTTTTTGTCGCGAATTATCGCCGAAAATTTAGTTGTACATTTTTTTTATTCATTGATTTTCATTTATATAATTGAAAATTGTAGGAAAAATTTGTTCTCATGGATAAATTATCACATTTTTCTTGAATGTAATTTTGTCAAGTAATTTTGTAATATGAAAAAAAAGAGAATGACTTTAAAGTTGGCCACTGCTTTTACCGTAAACTAAACGTCTTCTGGTTGATGATGTTGGTGCTTCGTATTTATAGACTGACCCAATCTTGCATCAAAGAGAATACTCCGAGAAATTAGCTCAACTCTCCATGAACACTGTCATCTCTCCAACATTTGTTTTCGCTTAACCGGTAAACCAAAATTAACATTAAGATATATTAAGATATTTGTCACTTTAGTGAAGTTATTAATAAATTTTCAATAGTATAATCATAACTTTATAATGAACTGATCTTGCTGTATGTATATTTTTATTAAAATTTAATTTTGAAAACCATGTTACGGGTAACAATATTATTTTATTTTGAGACATTTATAAGATTTTACACATTGATTGGAATACAGTAGAACCTGCGAAGAGTCCACTTCTTCTATCCTTTTTAACCTGCGAAGAGTCCTCTATTGTCATCTTTTTTTCTTTATACCAAAACATAGGTTAAACAAGGAGAGAAATAGTGGACTCTTCACAGTGTAAACAAAGACACAAATATGGACTCTTCACAGGTTCTACTGTACTTAAATATTACTAGACGAATAATAATTTATTTTAATAAATAATACTGAAAACTCTCAAAATGTGTTTTAAATTTATTTTAAGTTTATAACTTAAAGTTTATAACAATTAGTTTTTAACAATATAATTCATTTACTTCAATTAAAAATTTAATTAACTTTCAACACTGAAAAGCTTGAAGTTATTGTTTACAATTTTTATTTATATTTAATGAAATATAATATTTAATCTCGATCTCGACCGATACTATTTGTTATGCATTTTAAAAGAAAAAGTATTGAAGATTTTTTTCCAAGACGCATATTAAAATTAATAATATCGTAATTATGAATTTTCAAAATTCAAAACATTTTTAACACTGTACTTAAGTAATAGCTACTCTGTGTTTGTATATTTTACTTGTTTAATCATCTTTAAGACAATGTGTGATTAATTACTAAACAATATTGTTATGACCTGCGCTTTATGTTATTTAAAAACCAACAAATTTTCTTAAGTTTGAATAATTATGTTTAAGTATGTTTTTAAATACTTGTTTAAACAAGTTAATAAATTAAAAACTAGTAAGTTAATAACAATTCACTATAAGTTGCGAAATTGTTATTAATTATAATAAATATTATGTGAATAATGATATTACTAGTATAATTATTATTAAATATGTAATAAATAATTATTAACGTAACTCTTAATTCTTAAGATAAGTGTTAATAATTACCAACATAGTTGTTGATAATATTTTTAACAAAATGAGTTAATTATTACCAATACATTAAACCCAATCATTAATTCAATTGAGACGAAAATGCTAATACATTTCAACGAAGGAGCATTAGAAGTTCGAGGACAGAGTCATAAAAATACCAAAGATACGAAGTCTATGGTAATGACCTGCGAACGATTGCCTGAGCGCAATGACACTCAAGACGTAATTCGGTAATGGAAAAACCGGATGAGACCTGTCGCGTCAATCACGTCTAATCACCTTCTAATGCCCAAATTTTCCTATATAAGGAAACATTTTCGTCTCCACAGATCAGAATTCAATTCTCCTCAGGAGCGCAACTGCTCTCAGTGTATTCTTCTAAGACGGCCTGTCTTAGTTCGACTGCAGGCATCTATGCTAGCTTTGATTTTGCTGAACCAGCCTGGTCAGTCTGGGGTCCACGAGTCTCGTGTGACCAGCTAGTTTTGGTTGACAGCCTGTCAATCGCGTGTACTCCGGCCTGGAGTAAGCGTTATTTTTTCCTTCGAACCAAGTGGAGCCACCTTTGAACCGAGCCACCTTCGAGCTGAGTGGAGTCACCTTCGAGCCGAGCCACCTTCCGAGCCGCCTTGAGACCAAGCTGGGACACCTTCCAAGCCACCACGAGACCAAGTAGGGCCACATTCCGAGCCACCTTTAGACCAAGTGCGGCAACCTTTCGAGCTACCACGAGACCAAGTGGGGCCTCCTTCCGAGCCACCACGAGTACAAGCGGGGCAACCTTCCGAGCTACTACATTCCAAACCACATTCGAAACCAAATGGGGCCACATCCGAAACCAAATGAGCCACCTCCAAAATAAAGTAGGGCCACATCCAGAATAAAGTGGGGCCACCTGTAGAATCAGTTGGGGCCAATATCCAGTGCCAGTCCAGAGCCAGTATCCAGTATATCTTAACGTGACGATAACCAAGGAACCACGTGAAATTGATCTTTATTTAATCCACTATCCACTAATTATAATTAATAAATGAATCTATTATTTTTTCTATTTAACCGTTTGTCATTTTGTATATGAAAACCCAGTAAATCAGCAAAAACAAGGGTAACATTAGTCTCTAACTCATGTTATCCTTTCGCCCTTGTTATTACCTTAACAGTCCATAACAATATGTTTGTTTTGTGTTAAAATTAATACTCGTTGCTAATAAGCGATTCAATATAATGGATAGATTGACTGAAACGCAGAAACAAAATTTAATTAAATTTATTATAAAAAAAAGAGAAATAAATTTTTGTTGAAAAATATTATTGATAAAGAATAACAGAGTTTATTCGTGCATTTTCTGATTATTAAGTTTAATATGATGAAATTTAACGTCCAAAAAGAGTAAATTAAATATTATTTTATATAGATTTTTAAATTTTATTATGTCTGAATAAAATATTTATTGAAATGTCTGGGAATGTTGAGTAAACTGTCTATAATTGAACAGCGTAGTGATAATTCAATAAACTAGTTATATCGGTGATTAATCAATTTATTACATTAGTGGAATGGAAAAAGTTTAAAGACTCGAATGTGTATTTGGATGGTTTCTATGAGGTTAGATAATATCCGGATTATCGACGCCAATTAGGAGTATTGGAATTGTATTGCAATTTGAACGACCATCAATAGACTTGTATACGAGCCAGTTCGACTCACTGCTTGTGCGAATCAGTTCAAACTACCTTGTAATTTAGAAAGCTGCTTTCAAATGACTTTGATCATTAAATTTAGTTATACCTCAATTTTTTCCATTCAGATTTTAACTTGCATCAGACTTTTATTTGCAAGATAAAAATTTGCCTACAATTTTTTTTTATTTTTTATTTTACAAATAAATATTATCATTTCTTTATCCGTCAATATTTGTCGAATTTGTAATACAAAAACATATATTCGACATTTTATCAAACTAATTTAAGCAAAATATTTGCCTATTTTCTGTCGTCACGATAATACCAATACGCTTCAATTTATTAGCTGCCAATATACATTATTCTGTAATATGGGCATTCAAGGTGACATTATTAACTACATCAAAGTAATTTTGACATATTACACAAACTTAATTGTGATTATATTAAAAATCAGACATTACCTATGTACGTTGATGAAATTACGTATCATAACTTCATTATTAATACGTTGGATAAATCATTCCAAAAAGCATGACTGATTTATTCATCAATAGCATTTGTTGAAAGTATTTAATCTAACTTTACACATATTTCATTGCAAAATATGTAGAATTTATTGCGATCAATAAATAATATGTACATTAGTAAAAGTACGATTGATATATAACCTTATTTTGTTGAGCTTCATCTACATTAAAAATACGGAAAATTATTTGAAGTTGCATTTGGATCTCAAATAGCATAAAATGTTCATTCATGCGGTTTTTAGTAATTGAACTTTAATTTAAGTTAAGACCTAAAAATCAATATTATATGACTTTTTTAAAGTCCTTCATATCGTAGTGCATTAGGTCTGATTATTTATACTTTATACTACTACATTTTATTGGTAAATAATTTACAACTATTTTAACATATACATTATTTTTCGTCACTCGGGGATGGAAAAAGACCTTTCCCTCCCTAGGGAGTTTTTCGAAAACGGCATTAGTCGAATCGAAAATCCGTTTCCCTCGCGGTTACAAATCTCATCTTCGGTTTGGCTTGTAAAGTCCACTCGGGAAAAGAATTCCCGATTTCATCTCCCTTGTTGCATAATATATTTTTTTCATCTTACTTCAACATTTTTTAATAACAAGCTTTTATATGGTCGACAATTTTCGAATCGTAAAATACATAAAAAATGTAAAAATTCTATCAATAAAGTGTTATTGCCAACAAGGTCATTAAGTTGAAATTGGACAATGATCAAAGCTAAAAATGTGTGCAATCTCCAACCTGAATGAAGTTTCTTTCCAGTGGTGAGTCTGTCAATAAGTAACAAATGTTCAACAGTGAATTCATTCAGTCGGTTGATGTTAAAAGACATTAAAGTCCGATAATATCTTGTGAATCAATTTTCAGGTTCAAATCAATCAATTCATGCAGGAAAACGAATTCTGCTTATCGACATGTCATACTTTTCTTTTCATTATACGTATATTTGTAGATATCATTTCAATATGAATTTAAATGAAATTAATTTTGCATTGACAAGAATACATATATTTGTACTTTTTAGGAATTTAAATTAAAAAGTGATGATACGTTTCTGTAACTAACAGATTCGGATTGTTGCCTTTTATTTTAATTAAATTATTTTTGCTTCAAGTCTGTCAAAGTAAGCAATGTTGAATAATATCATTATAATGAAGCATGAGAGAGATACAAACTGACAAAACTTGGGTGAATTGCAATTGAAAGAAAACTTGGTATTGAGTTAAAAGTCCGCAAAATAAAATAAAATCGATGATCGGATTTATAATTCAAATTAAATAATTATCTTCCAGTTCCGGTAAATCTAGTCTTTTGTTACACATTTGCAGAAAAAGCTTTCTCATTGATTGCGAAAGTTTTTATTACAGTTTATTCGTTATTATTGCAGACAGAAAAGACAATAACTTGAAAATTGAATCAAAATAATTAAATTGTTTAAAACTTAGGAATTTATACATTATACATACACAACAATGTTTTTAGTATTCAAACAAGCATATAGAATTACCGCTCTTTATTTATTACTTTTATTTGTAGAATTAATGAATGAATAAAATCTTTCATTAAATAAAAATAATAATGTGTAAATAAAAAGTTGATTAATTCTTTATAAAAAGTTAAATGCATTACAAATAATTTTCCGTCATAATTACATTAACGAAGTTAAACTAACTAAATTAACTAAGTTCACTAACTAAACTTACTAAGTAAACTAAAAGTTCATTGACGACTATTATTGAATAATATTTAAAAAAAAGCAATTACACATTCAAAAGATATTGCTAATAATATGTAACTATAATTAATAAATTATTTACATTTAATTATGTAAGAATTTTATTTTTTATTATAAGTTAGTCCGTTTGAGTTTTCTTCTCCCCTTCTTCTCTGCCTATAATTATATGTCGCCACTTACCGTTAAAGTAGGAAGTAATTAAGAAAGAAATATTAAGAGTGAAAAAATTGTACTACGTGATCAAATAGTTGGAAAAATGTTTACGCAAATTATACATCATTGAAAATTATTAGTTTGTGGGCAGTTACTGAATTTATGACGGATTTCCGTAGAAAACCAATATCAACGATGGTAAACAGTACGAGAAAATTTATTAAACTTGCATGAAAAATGCAAAAATTTTTTATCGCTTTTATTTCATTCAACGTATCATTTTGAATTTCATTTTTATTTTTGCATTTTAAAATAGAGTTCTAACTTGATGCTTTGAAAACAAATTTACGCATTTTTTTTCTTTCCGTTTAATTGCAAGACAAACAAAGTTAATGTCTAAAATGTTTGATCAAATTTCGTTTGAAGTTAATTATATTTGTGTTACAGTAAATACAATAATGATTGTTTGCACGTCAAACAGTACAATTAAATACAATTTTTTAAGCTGAAAATCCTGAAACTATGTGAAATTGCATATTAAATTTAATTAGTTAATTGGAATTTTTTAACATTTCGTTAGTTAACGTATAACGAAGTAAATAGTACGAGCGTACGTTTGCTTTGCAATTTTTTTCACACGCTTTATTATTTATTTAGTAGCAATGTTTCTATTGAAGCTGGAACTAAATGGCCTGGCGTATGTTATTAACTGGAAGCAGCGTTTCGATCAGCCACATTTACGTGGCTTGCAAAATTTATTGAACATTGGTCCGCCGAACTTTGACAGTTGTGAAATATTTTTGAATGTTGTTTTTAATTAAAACATGAATTATTTGCGTTAGTTCCTGGTTGCATTGCTTAAAATCGTAATATTTTCTATTCGAGTAAAATAAAGAGTAGCCTTTTGCATTGACGGTATATCGGTAGTTATTAAATTTATCATTCGTGGAATGGAAAATGAAGTATCATTCCAATATATAATGTAATAATTTAAATCATTTTTTCAAGATGGATTTTAATTTGATATTGAAAATAAATTTTTTTTATACAAATTGTTTAATTTAATCATACTGATTGAATTTTAGTTTTTTCGAAATATTTCATATTTTAAAAATTTAATAATATTTAAATATTTATATTTAAATTGAAAAGAAAAGTATTGTAAATTTCAATTTCAATTTCAAGAAAGACTGCAAATAATAAAATAAGTAATAAATACTAAATATATTATTTGCGTAATTATTCATGTAAATTTAAACATTAAATTAAACGTTAAATTGTTTATAATAATGTGAATAGAATTAACTTGTATCATTATATCTTAAAATATAAGTACTATTTATACGATATCAGCGTATGATTTAATTCGTTGAAATCACTGCACATCATACATTGAAACTGGTTAATTTTCACTTTCATTAGGTCGTCCATAACTCTACAAAATTTGGTACTCATAATGAAATATAATTAATTGAGTTAAGTCTATCAATATTGCGTGATGTACTAATAAAACAATTATTTCTAATTAATTGAAATACAGTATTTTATTGGGGCAACATCGTTGAAAATTATAATGAAGTAATACGTCGATAATTTAAATATCGACGATATCGAGGCTTGAAAATATCATCTAAATAACGTACAGACATTCTGCTTTAGCAATTTATCCCTTCGTATCAACCAGAACATTTCCACACGAACCCCAAAATGAAATCACCCCTAAAGTTTAATCCTCGATTACCACTCGACACAACCAAAGTCATATCTCATGGTAATATCATCCTCGCAGGAAACTACACCCCGAAGTCATCAAAGTCTATTTCTCATTCAATGATGTTAAACAGAACGTGAAGTTACGTTTATGTCATTAGTGATTATAATTTGTCCAAAGAGAATTAAAGTCATGCTAATTTGACAGCAAAAATGATTCTCGTTGAACATTCCTTATTACTTTTGTACTATTAAATCACTAATTTTACAAAAATGATATCATTTTAAATAAATTATCCTATTTTTCATATATTTTATTGAAAACTTGAGAATAAATAAAATTATTCATATAAATTGCATCAAAGGTGTGTTAATTTGCGTCGATATTTCACGTCACGTAAATTTGGTTAGGATAATATAATGTAAAATGCATTTTCTTGAGATATTTTTGAGCAAACTTGAGAAAAAAGATGCCGTGCCAAAATGGAATAAATCAGCTGTATTTGAAGAATTATTTCAAGGGCACTTTTAGCTAAGCTCTTGTCATAGGGACATTGAGTTGGTGAAAAGCACATGGTAATGGCTTTGATGCTCTTGGTTATCGAGTAGCTATGCTTCTGCACCTACGAGCTTGGCTATCTATCACACAAATCGCCGACATATGTGTCGGTAGCGGAGCAACAGGAAACCGGAACATCCGAAGAGGGAGAGAAACGGACAGAAACGAGGGTTGCACGAGACACACAGACTGTCTCTCAAAAGACCCGTTGAATTGTGCCTTATCCTATACTGAAAGCCAACTCATACGCTCAAGCTTTTGTGTCCGTTCTGACCATTTGCCAAATTATTTTCGACTACTAGTCTATGCAGTAATACTGTGTAATCCTTACATTAATACGTTCCATTTCAGCAAGAAAAAAAATGAAATATTACAAAAAAAAATAATACTGTCGATTGAAAGAATTGATGTAAACTAATTCTCAAATGGTTTTGGTAACATGAACATTTATCCCGAAATAAAGAAAGAAAAAGTAGTGGAACAAATTGATGGAGTTATGGAGAAATACAGAGTAAAATGGTGTAACTTAATATATTATCAACGTGTACAAAAACATTGCCTGCAAATAAAAGTTGATATGACGAAAAAGCAGAGTTTGATTCAGTTAACGAATTAGAATAACATTTTTCACTGGAAACATAACTGACTCTCTTTCAGTTGATTTGTCTAAAATGCGAAATTAAATATTTCGCATTTTAGACAAAAATGCGAGATTTTTCTCTCGTCTCTGCATTACTAAAAGTTGAGTAAAATTTATTGAAAATTTCTAGCCGTGTGATAGAACATTTTATTGATCAATATTGTTTTGAATGCAACCAATCAATAATCTCTTAACAATTATGATAACGTGAAATTTGTGTGTTACATTTGTCTTTTATGCGGCATATGAAATTGAATGTGTGATAATTTTGTAAATATAAAAAAATAATAAAATCCTGACGAATTGGAATGCAAAAATGAAATTATGCGCAATTTTATGGAATCGCAATATGAAATTAATAACAACTGACGGAATAAACAGAAACGTAACGATGATGACCAATCGATTAGTATTATTCTTTCGGAAACATAATTCTTTTTATTACATTGCCTTCGACTATGCAAATTCGGGGAGATATTTGAATTCACACCGAGGCTACGCATTGTTGTGCCATTTCAATTGAAACCTCTTTTGTAATGCGTTCCCATTTGGGAAAATACAGTTTTTGCTTTTCCGTTGGTTTCCGATGATACTCTATTTGTTCGCTTCAAATCAATGAAATATCTGCTTTAGTCACTTATACGTATTAAATTATCTAAAAGTGTTTAATGGCCTTGTATCTGTGTTCCAACGTTAAAATAAACAAAACGCGAAAAAAAGTTATATAATAAAAGAAACGCGCGGAAAATGAAATCTAAAAAAAAACAACAAAAATAGTAAATTATAAAGTATTATGTAAATTACTTTTTACTTTTAAAGATAAAATCGGTTCAGATAAAATTTCTTCGACGAATTTAATTTATAAATAATTGACACTAACAGAAAGATTTCAACGCAGTTAACTGCGAGTATATTATAAAAAATACGAGGCAATTTTTGAAGTAAAGTTTATGCAATAACATTTTATTCTATTTTGACGACTAAAAGTCAAAGCGAACAGGAATAAAACATAAAAATACTATATAAAACTGTTATAAAAGTTTTTAACAGTTGAAAATAAAATGAAAACGTGACTTGTTATATGTATCTTTAAAGAATGAATGAATAATTATCTATTAGTTTTAGTACTTTGCAAACTGTAAACACTGTTAAATACAGTGAATGAAGTATATAGTAACTTTTGTTTTTCATCGTTAAGCTTTTTTAAGATAATAACTTTCTGCAAAGACAAACTTTATATAGTCTTTTTTAGATTTTAAAACATAATCAAGAATTGTAACTTTGCATATTATACTTAAACACTTATTTAATCCTTGTAGAAAATTTATTGAGACACATTATGGGAATTAGTTCAAAATTTGAAACACAATACACTCTTAATAATATCCGCTTGTTATAAAAAGAATCCGGATGTGGAGGAGTGAGGAATGGAAATTCTTCGAATTATTTTACTACTTCTATTTGGGAGAGAAAGAAAATAATCTTGCATTTGTTCCTCAGATGACAGAAGGAAAATCAGACGAACTTATCCTATTTGAGGTTAAGTTCATTATATGTGTCAATTATGTTCAAAAAGAAAACCCGCGTGTGTCAGGCGAATTCTGATTGCAAGATTAGGAATCGTAACATGATGTCAACAATTCTTAGTGTAGAATTAATATTATTAAATAAAAAATGAGAAATGTATATTTTTCATTTCCTGCAATGAAATTTCATTAGTTTCATTAGTTTGTGTTAGGTTTCATTTAGTTTCCATTTCAGTTTTTTCTTCTATTAAACAAAATAGTTTACTTTCAACAAACTAAAATGCAGTAAAAACCCATTTTTTGTTATTCTTTATTTTTTAATAAGTAAATTGAATACTGATTTTAAAAAAATTATGTACTTGAATGTTGATTTGCAAAAAAAATCGTTTGATTGTATATTTTGTAACGTTTGCAGTAAAAAGAATATGATTAAGACAAAAGAATACAATTCTGGCACACGATAAAGAATATTAAAAAAAGAAATCACTGTAAACCAAATTACGAATGCAATAATGAAAAGTGTTGCACAGAAGGAAAATTGGATTGTGATAAAATTGCTGACTATTATTCGCAGCGCATTTCATGTAATTATACTAAATAGTATACACAAAAACAAATTCATCCAATTATGCAAATACGATGGGAGAACCGAGGCCGGTGTCAAAATCAATACAAGGGCTCTTGTTAATGGATTAGCCATGATTTGATAGAATATGTAATCGACTATACGTCGGACGTATCATGGAGTTGGTGCAACAAATACAAAGAGCCGGTGTATGCAAAACAGCATTCGCGCGTACAAAATGCAACAAAAATATTTACCTCGAGCGGCGTTCGGGAATAACATTTTTGGCGTTGAAAATTCTGTTCGCGAGTATATTCTCCGGCCAATTCTTCGGGCTTGTCTCCCTTCGAGAAGCGGGGAGTTGGTCCGGTCAACGTAAAGCGCATCGTCCGGTCTGTACATAGCAACTACGTGCACGGCCACTGGGGCTTCGGCAGCTTTTGATGTATTATTCAGAATTTCGTTGCTGACAACGATACTGTGCTTTGAGCGAGAGATAGAGAAAGATGAGCATCCAAAGATTAAGTCAAAAGAAAACTGACAAGTACGATCTCGCCTCTATTTCCATGCTCGCCATGATAACGGATACGTTAGTTTTATGTACGGATATATTATGTACATGTGTGAGGATCACCTTTATGTATGCGCAGGTGTAACATTTTTTCGTGCCACTAATAATTCAAGGAGATACTATACCGGGATTATATGTATGCCGATAAATTCCGCTTTCAAATTTCTCCTTTTTCCATCTAATCGCTGAACATTTTCAAGCCAAATCATTTACTTCCTTGTAGAGGTTTTTTACTTTGATATTTTTCTTTGGATCTTTGCTTCAAAGGAAAGTGATTATCGAATGTGACTCGACGTAATTTATATGACAGAACTCGTTTTTTTGATTTTTAAATCCAATGACACTTTTTGCGAGTTTAATTAACGATCTAAATCATTTGTATAGTATATTAAAACTGGTAAAATATTTATAAAGAAAAGAAAAATGTTCGAGAAAATGACTTTTTCTTTAGTGTTCTCATTTAGGATTTTGAAAAATGGTGATAATAGTTTTTAAGAAAAGAGTATAGGAGGTAGTGCGGTCATCTTATTATTAATCAATATTCTAAGAGGTTCGTTGCAAAAGTAGGTTAATAATTGTAAAGCGATTTAAACGAAGAAAAATTCCAAAGATCTTTGATTTCTAACAAAACCTCTCTTATATTAATATCTAATTAACCGAAAAGCTGCTAGCATTCAATGAGAAGATAGGAATACCATCGAGTATTTTTCCGAGTATCTTCGGACTACTTTTTCTAAGTTGCTAAAGCGCCCCCGCTCGAAATATCCAAGTAAGTGAAGCGGTCACCCATCCAAGTAGTCACCACGCACAACTTCGCTTAAATTCGGCAAGTTCCAAAGGGCAACTAGCAATAACCCACCAGAGAATTAGTTGTGAAAAGTATTTGTAAAATTGTACTATAAGTTGTAAAAATTGGACGCAAAACTGTTATAAATAATACTTTACTTATCATTTATTATATATTTTTGTATAAAATTATTACTTTATTTTTATATAAATATGTAAAATATTGAACATGAACAGATTTTTGTATATATAATAATTATGAATGTTGAATATAAAGGAAAATATAATAATTGTGTTTACCTTTCATTTTGTTTAACTTTTGTTTATTTTTATATTTGATGATCAACTGTTATATGCAACGAACGTCCTTCACGATGTCATGGGGTGTTGTTTGTATTATTTCTCATTATTTATATTTTACTTTTTTTACGATTGCGAAAATATTTCGCAATACAGTGAAACAAGAATTAAATATTTTCGTAACAATATTGTTTAAAAACATAAAATTGAAAACAAACCCATTCCTTAAATAATTATAAAAAAATGAAATTTAAAAAAGTTGAAACACAAGAAAATTCTTGTAATTTGAATATTTTAAGATTATCATAGAACATTAAGGTCATCAGTTAATATATATATATTGTTGAACTCAAATTCCTCACTTTTTGTATATTCCGCTGAGTTACACAAATTTTTCTGCGCAAAGCAGCGGAACGTAATTTCTTATGCATATCATAATAAACAGAACATTAGCGTGAAACCGCTCGTCTTAGAAATTCGCAACTTCATTTCTCAAAGTGTCAGATCTTCGCTCGGAAGAAAAAGAGCTTAAAACACTGCCGCACTGCATCTCTGACTGTAACGAGAATCCGAGCGAAGTGAAATGGCCGTGATTCTGTTCTAAATAACAATCCCTACGCTAAGGTCGAAACTCGCATGACATTTCGTGCGATTATAATATTCAACTTAATTAAATTCCATCTGTTCGTATATTTAAGAATAATTCCCAAAAAAGATATACAATGAGAAATGATGAAAAAAAGAATAATTCTTGTCTAAAATTCAATTGCATTATATTTGTTGTTCTTTTTTTATCTCTGTGAAAACTAAATTGTGTCTCGTCTCTGGGTATGACTGTGCGTAAAATTGAGATTCAGTATGATGATCACCGGCATTACAATTCTGCAACATTTATAGATAAAATACATACGAAATCTACTTGAGAATACAATGGACATTCGTAATACACTTTAGTAAATGTGTTCTATTACGTAAATGTCTGTAGTTTGAATCTATCTGTTATATTCAGTCTGTCAGAACGCTTTGCATCTACATACACCATATATATTCGCTCCACACCTCATTAGCGAGTGAACAAAAGACTGATTAGTCAGTTGTTCATTGTGGTGTACGTATGCGTGTTCTCATCGAAGGCTCATCACACTCAAAGGCCATAAAGCCTTCGTTTATATCACACTTAATATAGATAGGTTATTTATAATACTTTATACATATATATATATACATATGTTTTGCTGAAATGAAAAGCATTATCTACACAATTCATGACGTCAACACTTTTGCATATTTCTGGGAATACTTTTTGCTCTCGAGAAAATCAGCGGAGCTTCTGAAATATAAATTGAACGTTGAAAATATTGTATACATGAAGCAACTTTGAAAAATAAACTCGTATTGTGAATTCGAGAGAATATTCTGCCATTTTGTTGTTTGTTAATTTTAACAAGTTGTAATGATCAAAATAATGCATGTAAAAATTTTGAAATTAAGGAACTGTGGTTGTATTCAACGGAATTGATTTATTTTTTGATGTATAATTATTACGTTGAACTTTGTATCATTTTATTAGAAAGGAATTTGGTTCTTTTGGCGACATCCGCAAATTGCAATAATATTGTTTATTACGACGTCATTAGTCGCATGAATTCGTTTACGCTAAATTTGCAATTAAAAATGACAAATTGATTAATGCCGTAAAATGGGATTAAATATTCAACAGCCATATTTCCGAGTTATAAATGCCAAGGCCGCGTGGCGCTCAGTTACCGCAAAAATAATAAAAACATAATAATGCGATTCACTTTAAATATTGTATTAGCATTAATTCATGTAATGGTTTTGTGTGTTTCATTTTCATCGTCGACCTACGATTGTACACGATCAAGAAAGACTTATAAAATACCGAGTGCTTCTTTTTTCTCAGAACCTCGGTTGCTTATTATAATATTCATGTACATTATTTTTAAGTCCGTTATAGATGACGTCTAAAAAGTGCATTAATATTATCCACCCTTTAAAATAATAGAAAACTTTTTAAAATACTTATTCTCAGAAGCAACAAAATATCTGATCTTAATTGGATTATTCTGAAATATTGATAAAATATTATGAATGATGAAGGAAAGCGATGTTGCGAGAGACGTAAATTCTTGCGATGTCTAAATGTCAAATTTTGATATGAAACTGGTTAGAACATTATCCCACCAATGGCTCCATTCAATTTTCGTGTGAAATGTCGAGGACGTTTCTGTCGACAACTCTCGCAGCTTCGAAAACCCCGGAAAATGTTCTCTTGCCTGCCCCTGAAACTGTCGTCTTCGAAAGGGTATACATACGACATGAGACTATGATTCGTATGGTATCTCCTATATATCACAGGTCCGATAAAAAAACAAAAAAACAACAACACTCAATTTATATCGTCCAATGAGATGAATCATTTTGAACACAATATGCTGACAAAAAACAATGCCAGATATTAGGCATCGATCTCTGTTTCCCTCTTTCGTCTACCAAATGTTGCGCGATAAAAAAGTGTACGCAATTTTTGTCAGGATGTTTGGTGCAAACTTGTTTACTTTAGACGAAAAGTGATTGCAAGGGGTTATTTACCATTTTGCATGGATGCAAAAATCGTTCGAATTGAATACAAAATGCTACTGTTTTTCTTGTTACGAACTTTTTAAAACATTGGTGTTTTCTGCCGAGTTAAATGGCTGTTTTTTAATAGTTCAATTCAGATTGGTATTTGATTATAAAAATAAAGCCATTTGAGGAAGATTTAATAAATATGAACACAAGCTTTGTTTTGTAGTTTGATTTAAAAAAAGGATTTTAATGCTTCGAATGAGTTATTTGAACAATTTATGTCGATGTTATAGATATAGACGAGCTCTAAATCACTCTTTAAACAATTTACGAAATACAATCTTTAAATTTTTCAGGAGCGTAGTTCTTTAGTGTAGACGCATGCAATATCGCTCTGCATTCGGCAAAGCTGTTGATATATGAGGCTCAGACTCAATAGTTTCGTCGCTTATAAAAGCATTTTTTTTTACGGGCATTGTTTCACCATAGCTCGAGTTATTCGAATTCACAGAGATCACGTTTATTGGTGTCGTGACGTTATCGGCAATCTTTATATCCGGTTGTACAACAATATTTTTCTGATTTCCTATTTCAATCTTTACATTTACTAAGAATGCTTTATATGTATAGTGCCGAGAAAGAACTTTTTGATTAAAAAACACACACATTTTTTCAATACGAGTCACTGACCTAAGATTTACGAAACGTGGCTCGATTTTAATTAGCACACAATATGGCAATCTTAGACACTGAACCGGCATGCTCGGTTTAGTTTTTTATTTGAAATATACTTTTATTGAATTAAAGAATTGTCGAATCATCGAGAATTCTTGAAATTCCGAGATTTAAACTATTTTTAATTTTTATATACATAGTATCGAATAATTGAAACTGTATTTCATACAAAATATAATGGATGTATAATATTTACCAAGACTTGCGTTGATAAAATAATATTATTCATTTATTTATTTAGAAAAAGTAAATTTGTAGAAACATAACTAGAATTAGATAAAAAATAGTGTATCTTTACAATTCGTTCGTCGATTTCCCAAGCAAAAATTTGACTAGGCATTGTCTAGTTTTTACAAGGCACTTGTAAATGTTATGACTTGCGCTTTATGTTTATTTAAAAAACTAATTTTCTTAAGTTTAAATAATTAGCCTTAAGTATGTTTTTGAATACTTGTTTAAACAAGTTAATAAATTAAAAACAAGTAATATATAAAGTTAATAATAATTCACTATGAGTTGCGAAATTGTTATTAACATAGTTGTAATAAATATTATACAAATAATGATAATTATTATAATCTATAATACATATATACAATCTATATACATAATAATTATAATGATAGTATAATTATTATTAAATATGTAATAAATAATTATTAACATAACTTTTAATTTTTAAGATAAGTGTTAATAATTATCAAAATAGTTGTCGATAATATTTTTAACAAAAATGAGTTAATTATTACCAATATATTAAAACCAATCACTAATTCAATTAAGACGAAAATGTTAATACATTTCAACGAAGAGGAAATGTATTAAGGAGCATTAGAAGTTCGAGGACAGAGTCATAAAAATACCAAAGATACGAAGTATATGGTAATGACCCGCGAACGATTGCGTGAGCGCGATGACACTCAAGGCGTAATTCGGTAATGGAAAAACCGGATGAGACCTGTCGCGTCAATGTCAAATCACTTTCTAATGCGCAAATTTTCCTATATAAGGAAACTTTTAGTCTCCACATATCAGAATTAAATTCTCCTCTGGAGCGCAACTGCTCTCAGAGTATTCTTCTAAGACGCCTGTCTTAGTTCGGCTGCAAGATTCTGTGCTAGCCTTAAATTTTGCTGAACTAGCCTAATCAGTCTGGGGTCCACGAGTCTCGTGTGACCAGCTAGTTTTGGTTGACAGCCTGTCAACCGCGTGTACATCGGCCTGGAGTAAGCGTCATATTTTCCTTCCACAAGTGGGGCCACCTTCGAGGCGAGCTATCACTGAACCAGTGGGCCACCAACCAAGCCAGACCACTGACCCAGGGAGCCACCTACCGAGCCACCAACAGAACCAGTGGGGCCACCTACGCAGCCAAGCCACTGACCCAGAGGGCCACCAATCGAACTACACCAAGAGAACCAGTGGGGCCTCCTTCGAGTCAAGCCACCGCTGACCTAGAGGGACACCATCCGAGCCACCACGAGACCAAGTAGTGCCACTTTAGATCTCCTTCAACCGAAGTGGGGCCACCTTCCAAGCCACCTTGAGACCAAGTGGGGCCACCTTCTGAGCCTCCTTGAGACCAAGTGGGCCACCTTTCGAGCCACCACGAGACCAAGTGGGGTCACCTTCCGAGCCACCACGAGACCAAGTGGGCCACCTTT
>JABFPJ010001562.1:0-24686 GCA_022817425.1 Gryon sp. ZL-2020 | reverse complement strand
TAATCAAAATGTGCAAAAAAAGTGCAAAAATGTCGCTCTGGTCTTCAAATTTAATTCCAATTGTTTATTAAATTTTAATTTAAGAAATCTGTAATGTCGGTAATCATAACTTTGACATCGCCTTAAGAGGATGGCACAGTCATTGTCCACCAGATTTAGTGTTATTTTGATTTATATAATTATTACTTTTTATGATTGAATTTCATGAGATAGTCGGTGTTTATATTGAATGGGAGAATTAAACTGTGAAAGAAAATTTTATTTTTTTACATGCAGTATTGAAAAAAACATGAATAAATAAAAATAGAAATCTGCACTATCATTTTTTTTGTTCATGTTCTTTGCTTATTCTATGCAACGAAAAATTATTTTGTATAGATGAAAATTGTCTCCCATGATTCAAGAACACAGAGTACCTACACATATTTTAATTTAAATCATAATATTTGTGTAAATCAAAAAGACACTAACTCCGGTGTAGCAGCACTTGTTCATCCTGTTAAAAGAAAAAAATATTTGTATAATTTGCTAGTTAAAAATTGTGATTTACGACCCTTTAAAAAATCAAGGACTCATGTATATTTGCATTAGTAGTTCATAGATCCTACACTTATCAACACTTAACAATATTGTTAATGATAACTCTGTTATTGTAACTTTGCAGCATTACGGTAGTGAACAAGAACAAGAATGCGGCATTTTTATATATTTTATACAGATATCTGCATTTTTTGTCCTTGTTTTTGGCAACGTTATGGTCTAAATGCGTCTTCGCATTTCTTTTTTCGTTTGGTCACCTGTTTCCGGCACGCGCGGATTATACGCTCGAAATATGTTTATACTTGGCCGATCTTGCCTACGTAATCATCCGTAACAATGTTTATTTTTGTTATACGCCGTCATACTATGAGGGAAACGATTCTGTAAATATGCGTATCAACATTTAATTGCAAAATCGCGTGAACGATCTGATAGTAAATTGTAATTTGTAAGAAAAAAATAAAAGAAAAAGGTTGATTAAAATGAGACGATAGAAAATGAAAAAGAATAAAGATAGGAAAAGTGAGAAAGAAAGAAAGCGATAAAAAGAACGGGAGATGTGAATATTAATTTGTACGAATATTCGATGTGGTTATATTTTTTGCAATGCCTTTTTCATATGAAAATAGCGGTTTAATAATTTTATTGAATTTCGGAAATGATATTAATAACTATACAACGAGCGTAAAGAGGATTCGTTGAAAATTTGATTATATTAATGCTTTTCATTCGACAAGCTAACTTCTCTTATAAAATATTTACCATCAATTCAATTAATCTCAACCTTCTTTTTACATTTAAAACATTCTACGAACTACTATTTAATTGAAATAATATGAAATAATTCGTTAGTTTTTTAAGTTTGATTTTGTCTATAAACAAAACTGGTATTTTTACTTGTTTTTTTTTTAAATGAACAAAAAATAAAATTAAAACACGTCGAAATTATTATAAGTGTGTGCCAATATTGATTTCACAAGCGTATTTTCAGGGTCTGGTAAACTTGATCATTCTCTTTTTTTGCCGATTAAATGATTCGGAAAAAAGTTGCACTTCGATATCTCGTGTGCAACCCTCCCCGAACAACCCATTTCGTGTTGTGTCTTGACTTTAACCGAAGTTTCGCGTGGTGCAAATTTTCTAGACAGTAAAAGCTACGACGGCGCTGCTGTCTGCAAGTGAAATCGAGCTTTTCACATTTTTTCGCGTCGTTTTCGATATTATGCTCGAACGTGTTTTGCTTTAACAATGTCACGTAATAGTTTTTAACTCAACCCGAACAAAACCTTGTAAAATGACCCGAGTATTGTCGCTAAATATTTTACATAATATAAATATTTAGCGACAATACATATTTTTATTAATACTTAGCACTTCATTATATATTATGTATTGTTTCTAATATTTTTTATCATTTTTTTAATTACAGATTTTCATTAAAAATGTAAAAATTCATATATAACAGTTCAGTAGTTTTGTGTTTATTAATGTTTAACAGTTCTATAGTTTTTATAACTGTGAGAATAAAATAAAGAAATAAGAATGCACTTTTATCTTCAATAGCAATTAAAATAAAGTTTTTAATGAAATATCCTAGCGTAATAAGAACAACGTTTCGTGAACTAAAGATTTTGATTAAACTTTTTCCAAACTGCGCAACTTAATAAGTTGTGTAGTTTTTTTTTGTATAAAATGAATGAATACTAGCTGTATTCTTATTATAACAAGTATAAAACTTATATTTAATTTGCAACGTGTATTTAAGGCGCATATATATATTATGAAAGCAAAAGTTTCATTGGAAAGTGTATTTGCTCGCGTGACAGACCACATTTATTTCAATGACCAATACCAAAATTGTTTGACGAGAATCAGAAGAAACTTTGTGTTAGTTATGAAGCAAGTAGTACAAACATAATATAGTCAGACGCGCGTGTTCACTTCGTAAGCGTTAAACATTCTCCAGATTAAGCAACTTTATTTACTTAATTTAAGAATACAGTATATATTTCTAAGGATAATTTCAAATCGGTAAAATGTTGCACAATCAGTTATAACGCAATTATGTAACTTTATTAAAAAAAACTTTGTGTACACTTATATAAATTTGTTTATCATAAAAAGTTTTTCAACTAATAATTCATAAGTATTCTGTTTATTATAAAACAAAAATTGCACATAAGTAAGCATTTTCTTATTACAAATTAATGTCGAAATAACACAAATGATTCGCCTCATTTCAATTCGACATTTTGAGTAGTGAAATTTTCTATATGCAGTACAATTTAAAACATAACTAAGTTAGCTGTTGTTTAATTACAGTGATATCTTACCAAAATGTCTTTTATGCAAGGTATCCGAATGACGATCAGACATTCCTATCTATATTGCCATTACTCCGCAAATTTATGGACGCTCTCCCAAACAGCATTTCCGAATACATACAGTTCGGTTATGAGGCGCATGTGTATAACATCGGACAAAATTTACGGCAAACTGTCAGTTTAATCCCAAGAGCAATAATCACAAAACTCGAGAATTTCTCGGTTATATACAGAAAGCCCGTGTTTTGGGCTCTCGACTATATTGACGGGTCTCAGGTGCGTATAGTTTCTCGTGGTCAGATACCTTCAAACAACTTTATATGTAACTAAAAGCCCCCACTGTCCAGGGACAATCTAGTCAACAGTATATATGCGCATATCTATTCGTGCGCTCATATTTCATCTGCACTCGACTGACTTCTTACTTTGTAAACAACCTAATTTCACCTTGTATCATGTTTGTTTGTTACACTCATAGAGAGTGTATACGATATGATATAGGTTGGGCTTTTATTGTATGCATAATTATGATGCACATTGGAATGAAATTGCAGTGTAATGAAATACAAGAAAGAAGAAAGTACATTAATAAATATTGATAAGATGTAATATACGATAAAGTGGAAAATATATGTGAAGTAAACTTTATTGTTGTATTTTCCAGGTTGCAGCCGTTTTATTTTATAATATAATTGAGTGTAATGCTGCTTTTACTCGTAATAATTTTGAGCCTTTTGTTTAAATAACTATGACATATTAATGAAATTTAAATGAAATAAATTAGTTCAAGTCAATTTGAAACTGAGTTTCCGCAAATTGTTGAATTAAATTTACTTAGCGTTGATTTAACTTAAAGTTAAATTTTTTAATTTAACTTAACTGTAAATTAATTTCATTAGTTAATATTCAACTTAAACTCATGTAATTTAATATACTTCTGCTATATTGAATATTATATCATTTATGTTCAAAGTTGTCCATTATTTCTCCTCTTGGAAAATCAGTGATTTTACAAATGCTTTCTTCAAGTACCTTTTTTTATTGACAAACGACAATTGTTTTATTGTGATATGTTTTTTTCTATCTCTTCATCTTCTTTTTCTACTTTCAGTTTAATAGTATTATTATTTTAGTTCTTTAAACATTAATATGATATTTATTTGTATATTTTTTAGTCAGTTAGTCTTTGTGGTGGTTCTTAGTCTAGTTAAAAATATCTTTGTATTCACTGTTTTTTATGTATTCATATTATTGCTTGTCTGTAATTGAATGGTGATTTTGTTTTTTATATTAAAATATGCACATTTGTCGATCATTCATTTATTCAGTCAATTCATCAACTAAAAATATAAGTAATTAAATTTAGTTCATATAAACGTCAATTTTAATAATTTCATAAATAAAATTATGATTGATTTAATTATATCTATTTTAACTTGTCTAATTACTTTCATTTCGCAAAGTATGTTAAATATGACTACTTCCATATTTTATCGAATGAAATAATAACGTTGCGAAACAATAAATTGAAAACACTTATCTGAATGATGATACTAAACAAAAGTAGTTTGAATCGTGCGCTAAGTTCAGGTAGCAATTTAGAGTCACCTAGTTTTCAGCGTTAATTGTTTGTCGTCGTCATCGTTGCCGCGACGATTTAAAACAAAAAAGCAAAAAAGAAAAAATAAAACGTATAATCAAAAAGTCGGGGAAAATATTCATGTCAGTGGATGGAAGCAATTTTCATTAAACTAAGTGCCGTCTGACCGAGATGTACATGGTTTTTTATGCGCTCATGCGTACTTCTTCACTCTGATGACTCGCGAATATATATCATGCCGATCTTTTAGCCGCAAAATTTAGCGCGAAAGCGCGATTAGTCGTTGTGGTATGTGCGCGCGTTGTATCTCAATTCTGTAAATTGCTGGTTGGAAACAGGTACACCGCGCCTCGGCTGCTATTCAAGCTCTTCTAATTAAAATCCTCTGCACAAATCGTTTGTCGCGTCCTCGATTTCGATATTCCAAATATTCCATATACGAATTCCATTTGATCTATCCAATATGCCTATAATGATTATCTAGAATTCATTTTGCTGTTAATGATTTTCACTTAAATAAATCAATTCAATAAATTAGATTTCACTGATCAATGTTGAAATTATTTACTTTGACTATATTCGGCCGCTGTAAATTCATTGGAAATTATACTATATATATACATTTCAAATTAATACATTGAAATGAAAGGTTGACGTTCGTTATTTGTAAGTCGGTAAATTGCAATTCAAATTTCAATCTTTCAAATTATATGAAATTAAATGTAAGGGGAGAATGTAATGTAAAAGTTAGATGTTTGAAAGTCGGTTGAACGTACTTTTGGAGCTAATTAAGGGAATTCTCGAGCGAAAAATTAAGTATATTTTATATATTCATTGTAGAAAGTTAATATTTGTTAAATCAATTTCTTTGAAAAGTTATATTTTTATTAATAAGAATGAAATAATAGGAATGTATGTAATTATATGTAATCAACTACGATCTTTTCCGTGAAATTAAGTTGATTGTGAGCGAATTTCTAGAAAGCTGAAAATCCCAGTTTGGGGATAAAGATAAAATAAAATCCGGTCGAATGGTGGATCGAATTGTGCGCTTCTTCATGGTGCATTTCTTGCGGTAAATGTCACGTCATATATATTTTCGTACTAATCATGAAAAAATCCTCTTCCTTTTTTTATTGCTTCCATTACTATCGCAGTAAAATCAAATCTGTTCTTTTTCATGAGTTTAAAAATTGACTAATGAAAAAATATGATATAAAATATTATAAAACATTACATTACGGAGAATTCTGATCAAATTTGCTACTAATATGATGATAATAGAATTTTTTTAATTATCATTTATTAAAATACAATTAATTAATTGCACGTTAAATTAAATATTTGAAATTATATCGAATTATATCGATTTATTATTAATTACTGAATAAATGAGTAAATAATTAATTGCAACGATGAAGACTCCTATTTCATTTAACTTGAAGTAAAATAAATATATTTCAATATCATTGAATTACTTCAAAGTTTGAAACAAGAATTTCACCATATTTTTATTATTTTTTGCATTTTTCATTTCTTTTCTTCTAATAAATTTAAACAGTTGAATTTAAGGCCAAAAGTTGAAAGTTCATAAAGGAATACGAGTGTAATCAAATTGGCAATGGAATGAGATTGCGCAAGTCTGAATAAAGTCAGCGAACAGTTTTCTCTGGTTCGTCGTGTTCTAAAATACAACCGGTGTCAGAGGCAACCGGAAGGAAATGGAGAAACTGTCCCGGCACACGCAAAAGCCACGTTTCCGTTACACCACGTGCATATACATCGCTAAGAGACACACGTTTTGCTTCGAATATGTATTAATAGCATTCCCCGTATAATTACACTTCAATGTAATTAAATGAAGAATACATTGACAAAATTCGACATCAGTTTTAATTAAATGCATTTCACGGCAAAATTGCATTTTATATATGTACATATCAATTTATCGTTTTTCAGTATTTTAATACTTTACAGATTAAATGTGCAGTTTCTGCACATATGTTCACACTCATTATCAATTTGTATAAATTTCCGAAATCAACTGCTCATGTTATAAATGACGAATGGAATATATACATCTATGCATTTTTATAGACGTAAGACGTAAGTTTATGTATTTCATATGAAACTCTAGTTTTTCGAATTACGATGCACTGCATAGACTTATGGAATTAATACTTTGTATATAACATTAATTTAATAATAATCAAATTCCTTAATGAAGTATTTATAATAATAACTAAATATGAAAACATATCATAAATAAGTAAAATGTTGTTGAAATTCTGCATAATAATATTAATAAATAATAACAAATTTTCGGTTTTGGCATTATATGAATAAAATATTTGTAAATATTACAAAACTCCCAAATATTAAACGAGAAATAATTATTATTATATTTACAAAATCATTCATATACCTGCGCATTAAGGAAAATTTTTATTATAACTTTGGTTAGCGTGCAAATAACACATACTTAATTCTTACTAAAATAAAAAAAGGTTATTTTTCATTTTTCTTTTATATATTTCCTTCTTTTAAAAAATTGTTCAATTTTATCGCATCAGTTAACAATATACAAATTATAACCATAAAACAAATGTTATACTATAAGAAAGAAATGTAACTAAAAAACCGTGATGACTATCAAAATTGTCTGAACAAAAAGTGATTAAACGAAACAAGTGACTTGATTACTGAGAAGACGTGATTAGACGCAGTTTAGATTGCTATTCATAGCGAAGTTTCTTAACTATTGGTATTAGCGACTGTGGTTAGCCGAAGACAATTGCAAATTGTGCGCAGCGAGGACATAACAAGTGGTTAGCTGTTGGATAACTTGGAAGCTCAAAGTTAACCCTTTTTTTTCTCTGTCTCTCTCTCTTTCTCGTTCTATCTCTATCTTGCAGTGTGTTCTCTCTTTCTCCTTCTCTAGACTGTTGAAGTGGATATACGCGCGCGACTCCGTGAGAACTTTGCTTGATCCGATGCCAAAAAGACGGAGCGGAGGTGGAGAAGTGCACAGACTCGTTATCCGTTTTGCCTCTATTGTTCGTGCGTGATAATCGCGGTGACAAGTGACGAATGTCGTTGGAAGCAAGTGAATAAAAACGTTCGATTTTCATACTGTTTTCAGATGCCGACTAGTTGTCGCGCCGCTTTTTATATATATCCCGGAGTCATCAATTGAATCATTCGAGATGTCTCAAGTGCACTAAGCATTTCAACTTTAACAACATCTCCTCGACATTTGCCCCCTTTTTTTCGTTCTATCTTTCTCTAATCAATCACACTACTTTTGTCTTAATTTTCAAATTATCAATTCATTAATCAAAGAAAAACTTGTAATATTTTTTGTTGCAATATAACGGTATTGCATAATTGTTATTAATGATTTCTTATTGTGCTTCTTAACAATTATTTCGAATGTTCATTAATGATCAATTCGATAAAATTGCATATATTAAAGCAGGACAATTTGATTGAATTTATAAATTGAAAAGCGTTCTTACAATGGTATTCATTTCTTTGCAAAGCATCTTTTATTGTTCCCGTATCGCCATGGCGCGAATTTCTTTTCAAATGAAACAGAACAATTCGCGAACGAAAGTCAAACTTTTTAATTTCTCGAGAAAATCGAAATTCGGATTTCAAGCGATCGTCAGATTGTCGCCCGAGGCGTAGCCGTAGTCACGTCTCTCCCGTTGAATTCTTATTCCCGGAAGTTTCAAAGCTTCGTTCAGGATCATTCGACTTGATTCGCTTTAGTGAATTTGTTGATTTTTTTTTCTATTCTTTACTTTTTTGTTTTGTTCTTTCCTGGTCTTTATCTTTTGTTTTACTCGTGCGGACCAGCTGTCCGTCTTAACGATTTTAAGTCTCTCCGTTTTAATATCTCTTTCTGCCTCATTGTCTCTTTCTTTTTCTCTCTCTTTTTCTCTCTCTCTTTCTCTCTCTTTTTCTTCATCTCACACCTCATTTTTTTAACGATTCTATCGCACCTAGTTTCCGGCAAACGCGGAACATTTATCGCGGAAAACCTTTTTTCATGCAAGATTAATTCCAACAGATAAATACAAGTGCATCGTCTTTTTCCTTATTTTTTGAATATCCTCTCTTTCTTCTAATCTTTTTGTTCATACCTATTTTCTTTATTCTTGCTTCTTCTTTTATCGACGAGACGATATTCGAGAACATTTAAATTGAGTGTTGTTACTTTTGGGAAATCTATGCAAAATAAACCCTATTTCATGTAACAGAACGATTATTTTTCATAGTCCATTGGCAAAATCGTTTCAGTGAATTATTTATCAAAATGAATTTCGGTTGAAATTATTTTATTATTCATTTTTAATATATTTCCAACAACTATATATACACTGTATCTGTAAAGTATTTAAGTACAAACAAAAAATGATAAAAAACAACATTTCAACAATGAACTGGAAAATAACTAAGTTTGTTAAATTTAATCGTGTCTTTTTAATTAAAGTTGAATTATGGAATGGAGAGTAAGACATTGAAAGCTGAACGAAAATAAATGTAAGTGGAGGCGATTTCTTTGGCATATGTCGAGAATCGTGGCGAGCACGTGCGCCCACGCATCAACGTTTACGCACGTTAAGAGTCTTAAGAAGTAGTGCCTTGTGTGTATATCTGTGTATGTGTGTTTGAGACAGTATGAATGTGTATGTACATCTATGTGGGTGTGTGTGTGTATGTGTGTGTGCGCGCGCTTCGCTTGCGAAAGACTCATAATTCAAGTTAGAAGGGCGCGCGATTTCAACCAAACTTGGGGAGAATCCTTTGGCTTCTCTAAACTAATTCAACCATAACAATACAGACCGAAATTTTGCTTTTCTCTATTCAGCAAAGAAACTACTTATGCCAAACAAAAAGTACTTACAATGCCGCGTCTTATTTTCATGCACAAACTTTTCGCCAATTCATGTTAACCTTTTCATACCCTTTTTTACCCTTACCACTGCTTCAATTCTTTTTTTGTATTACTAAGTCATTTATTAAGAAACATATATTAAGGAAAAAACAGCTGAGGAACATAAATTGTTCCAAATTTTACCTTATGTAAATAAATATTAATTATAAATGTAGATAGTTGTTAAAGTAATTTTTTATATGACTAAAAAGTTTTGTTAGTAAATTTTATGTAAAATACAAATTATATAATTAACTGTATGTAAGTAATATATTACCATTCAAAGAATCTTTATTACATTCATTTCACAGTAATATGAAGTTAAGATTATAATAAATATGTTATTAAAATATAATTAAATATACGAGGTTTATAATACTAGGTGTTCGCTGTATGGAAAACCTCGCATGTAAACCAAGATTTCAATTATTTAAAGTTACGCAAATTAGTGTACCAAGTTTCTAGCGTATGTACAACAAACATATCCATATATGTGTGTGTTTAGACCTGAAACTAGCAACATTCGTACATATTTTGTATGCATATAAAAAATAAGTAGGAAGAATCTAACACAAAGAACTCGTATTATGGCGGCGGCTGTCAATTTCAAACGCAGTCAAAATATTATCTTTTAATAAGAATTTAAACTTGACCGATTATCTGAGCCTGGATAGATTAAACGCGATGCAAAAGAACTCGTTTTTCCTTTTTTTCTTTGCTTTTTATTTTTTTCTCTCTTTAACTTCCTTTTCTTTCCTATTTTTCTTCTTCTGTCTCTGTCTTTGGCGGTTCTCTTCTACGAGAGATCAATTCCCTGGCATTTCAATTAAGGCGCCGACTCCTTATTACGCGCCTGCAGCTGTATAATCAAAAAGTCAAGAAGCGATCGCTCTAAAACTTATTCAAACTTTGTGTGTTCGAGCAATTATAAAGCACACATGTTCACCACTGAGTATATTATTGGCCGATGTACACAATGCACGCGGTAGGGTTTAGAATCATTTTCATTCGTTGACTTCAATAAGTCATTTCAAAAGCTGATCACATTTTTCGTTTTTCGGAAGTAAATCTATTTTTTTACAAATTTACAAATGTCTATGTGAAATATGATATGCAAACGGTGGTATATAAATATTTAAACATTTATATATTTTCATTTTTTTATTAAAGTGAATTATTTGACGATACATTTTATTGCGTAATTTCATAATGTTGCGGTTCAAATATTCATATATGTTTCAAATTTAATTGTTGTTATTTAACCCAGTTTTAGTCAAACCAAAAAGTTTAAAAAAAATTTGTTTTTATGTTATTTTTTTTTGAGATAAAAAGTGCAGATATAAAAAATATTTTTAGTATCTTCTTATCTAACAATTTCTGATAGTGATCTCATAGTGATTATACTTTTGCAAATTTGAAATAGTTCTATACCATACGAGTGAATATATTACGTTACGAAAACGCTGGTCATCAATAGCTGGTAATGGGTTGATTAAAATACTATGATCAATGAAATGTTATTCCTTTATTAATAAAATAATTAGTTATTTAAGAAGAAACTAATTTAATGAAACTAACCCATTAATGTTCGTTCGCTCTATAAAGCAAATAAATAGACGATTTTATTCTATGATAAAAAGACGATAAAATCGACAATTATTTATGACATTTTCGACAAGAAATGTCATATGCTTGACATTTAATATCGGCGTATCTTAAATGATGCTCTTCTTTTGGTTTATTACGAAAATTTCTTGGCTGTATCGAAAAGCCTTGGATTATTTATTATGTATACGTATTTACCAACTAAACAGCAAAGCAAAAACTAGTAAATTATATTTTTAAATACCTTGTTCAGTAAAAAAGAGAAATTTTATATATCTTTCGATGAACAGTTAACGATATTTCTTGTGAAATCTTAAATCCACTTTTTTTAATTTACTTTTGTTTAGGCAAATAAAAATAAATATATACTCTAACATAAACATGCACAATTGGAAATTCGATATGATTTAATTAAACTTGTTTATCTTTGTGTAAAGACTTTGAAACCATAACAAAAATTAGGATTTATAATTATTAATTTGTTTATCATTTTTTTGTATTCATATTTGTCCCTTTGTCAAACTTTTATATATTTTTGAAGCATAAAACTTGCGCGCACATGCATCCTGTAAACTAAGCGAATGCGGTTTTCGAGGATTTAGTGAGCACTAAATAACAAGACCAATAATGGGCATAATAATGATCGTTATGGGAGATTATTGATATTGGAAAGTCGCCAAAAAGTGGGTGGACGCTTCCGCCTGCGGTTGTATTATTTAAAATCGAACGCGCTTTTCACAATGTCCGCACAGATCGTTTGGTTTGCATTTTGTTTTTTATGTTTTTCTTGTTGTTGTTTTCATTCACACACCAAAACTGAAGTAGTGTAATATACGATTGTGTCCCGGAAATGAACGAAAACAAACTTTTCAGCAATCGATATATATATATATATATATGTATATATATATATATATATATATATGTAACACACTTATACATATATATTCGCGTTTTTGCCTTACAAAATGCGCATTTCACTCGTGATTTACTTATTTGCTAATTAATCATTGATTGCTATTCAATTATCTGTTGCTATGCAATAATACGCGAGCAAAACAATGTGCGATTTATTTTTATTTTACCACCCATCCACCAACGCAATAACGTTGGTATTTGCTTTGTATAATTTTATGTTCATACTCAGTTTTGATTACAGCATTTGGAGTTACTTTTTTTTATCTGTTCTCGATTATTTACTATTCGTAACATCCCCATTTCTTTAATAATGTTTATTAAAATTTTATTTTTTTAGAAGTACAAATTTTTGTGCATTTAAAAAGTTTATTATTAAACGTTCGACATATAAATGTTATTTTATATTTTGTTTTTTATGTATTTTATGCATTTTAGAAAAATTACTTTTAGAATTTATCATGGAATTGAAGATTTAAACAGAAATGCGCTTATTTTAAAGATAATAGAGATTACTAATTATCTCATCGACATTAATTATTCATGATCCGATTTCCGCTAATGATTATAATAAAGTTAATTGTCATTTATAATTAATAATGGCTTCAAGTTATACATATTTATATTAAATATTTAGCAACTGTGGAGCTCGTCAATTCGACTTCTGCAGCTTATGTTTGATAAAATAAGTAATACGGTAATTTATATTAGTTACAAATCAACACAACATAAAATAAGTAAATCAAGCAAATAGTGTATATAAAATAATATAACTTTATGATCCTTTATTATATTGTTATTAAAATTTTGCTACATTAAAGAAAATGTAATGCTCTGATAATAATCTATACACTGTTGGCAACAATATTCAAACATTTCATATAAAAATAAGAAAATAAACAAAAATACTTCTTTTTATATATAAATACTTATACTTTTACATATATCATATATATTATATAAATTATTCAAAATCATGTACAAATATAATTATATATAAATATAAAAATAATATGTATATAATACATATATTAATTACGTATAAATATATGTACACTCTGACATATAAATATGATTGGCAAAATATTAATTTTGAATTAATATCTGATTGTCGGTGCATTAATTTTATTGGGAAAGCAAATCAACGTACAATGTGCCGCTATTGAAAAGTTAGAATTAGAACAAGGAGCATTAATCGTATTAATGGATTGGTTTAACGAGCAAATTTGATTAATAACTTTGTAACAACGGCATTGATGCCTTCAAGGGTGCGTGATGTCGCGCGAATGTTTATTCAAATGGGAGCGCACATCAAAAAGGGTCAAACTCCATACGCTGTCCATTACACGCTTGGAGGAGAACCCGCATGTTTGACATATTCACACAAAATACTTATATACATATATATTGATGAATATATGCGTAGTAATATGTACATATATATTGATATATAAACACAAGAGTATGCGGTCGAACAAGTACTCACGTTAACGAGTATAGTATTATGGAATATTTGTAATACGCGCATGACGTTAATAACGTCCATAATAATCGAATTCGGAAGATAAGAAAAGGAATCCCTGATATTTGCGCGAAAAAATTTACATTTGAAAGAAGCCTCTTACGGTCAGATATTATGCCCGCGAGCGTTGTACCATCGAAATATTGATTATGCGCAAAAGTTATATATATTTGGTCTTTGGCCAACTCCTGTCAACGATTCTTCAAACATCTGCGCTCAACAAGTAATTTATTATTTATATGTCTCCTGTACATCCTCAACATTTCTTCCATCACAATTTTTATTTATTTCACACTATCAGGTTCTTTTTTGTGTCGATATTTTAATAATATATGTAGGATATTGCAAAATAATAAATTTTGTAATGATTATTTAATATTTTTTTATAAGTTATATTTATACATGATATGATTGAATTACAACATTTTTAAAATAATTTTCCATTTTATTACAAATGATTACTGTTATTTTATTATACAAAAATTGAACACGATAAATGATACTGATTAAATCTTTGTCGATTTATATTTGTTATCTTAATTACATTTTCGACTAAATATCAAATATTGTCTTATTTATTGTGCAATCATTTCATCCTGTTTGTCCGATTTAATTAAATCATTAACATTTATTGACCTTAGCATATTAACACCTATATTTAAATCAGTGCATTCATCAAAATAAAAAAAAATATATCTTATAATTCTAAAATAGAAAAAGAAATTGCTTTTGCTTTTATTTCATTTTAATTTTCTTTTTTTATTTAATTCTAATTTATATTTCACACATGATTGGATAAGCGATTGATCCAGAGCGGTATATATTTGAAAGTTAATCAGACGTGCGGATAAAGTGCCAAAGTTTATTGGAATTCAGCATTGTTATACGATGTCGAACACTAATACGGTTAAATTATTGTGCCGTAGTTTACTGTCTCAATCCTTTCAGTTGTGCGAGCATCTTTTATTCACGTGCTCGTTTCGGGATAAAACGGCTACCACCGACGAACAATGCATCTACAGTTTATGCGCCGATCTGTCCAATGATTAGCAATATCAAATTTATTTATTCGCACATCTGTTCGCATACGTGTTTTTATATTTGTTTAATTTAGTGTCAATCGAAGTATTAAAAAATGTAATGTAAACGCAATTTGTATTCTAAACAAAATTAAAAAAAAAGTTTTAAATTAAGAAAAAATTGCATTTTACACAAACTAATATGTATTTATAAAAAAAATCTTTAATAAAATGAAAATTAATGTTAAAATAATTTAAATATAAAATATCAAAAACTTAGAAACGATACAAATATGAAAAATCGATATTACGAAACTAATCTTCAATAAAATTGTGTTAACTCACCAGTTTTATTACTGGTGATAACCATGTTTCATCGCATTTATGCCAAACACTTTGACTAAAAAGATGAGAGATTAAGGTTGTATATATTATCTTCGGGATATCATGTCAAAGGAGTAGCTAAAACATTATACAGATATAATGTATTTTAACGTAGCTTCGAATCCCAACGCAGTTACATTATAATAATTCTCCGTAATAGTATTTAATAGGTATAAATTTGTCGTAAAGAGTGATTTACGTGTTTTTAAATGAAAATACAATTTTCTCAATAATATAGATTCGTCTTCTTTCGCCTCAAAAATCATTTATCATTGTAGTTGATAAGTCATACAAAAAATATTAATAAAGAAAAAAAGAACAAATGAAAGTACTGTAAGATGAAGAAGAAGAAAAAAAAAGCTTTTGAAAATATGAGAAACAGCGAGAGTAAATTTGTAGATTACGTTCAACGATAAAATGATGATTTATTAATTCAACGTAAGGTAGAAAGCATTACTAGCATTGTAATATCAAACATGGCGTCGTAGAAACTCGATGAGACATAAAGTTGTTTATAGATAAACACATAAAAATACGGTAACGTCATTCATAGAGTAATTTCACTGTTTAAGAATGTATATCGTGACAGGTTTTTTTTTCTATCTTACTTTTTCTACATTCTTTTTTTTCGAGTATAACATAAACGGAGATTAATGAACCCGGAGAATCTGACTTCATCGAGGCTTAATGCAGCTCATGTACGATGTTATATCACGCATAGCCTGCCAAGATACACCCAGATATAACCAACTGCCGAATAACGTTTATATATCGGATGTGTGCGGTAGCGCGCTTCTACGTACACCTATGTCGTTTCCAAGTAGACGGAAATTGCGTGTTCCTAAGTGATCATAAACAACGAGTTCTACGCCTCGTAGACCACGTTTCGCGCAGCAGCTTCCCCCTCTCCTCCCTTATTCCACTTATACGAAAACCTTATCCGCAATAAACGACTTTTTGATTATCGACTTACAAGTTATCGCGATATTCACGGTTCATCTTTATCGAATACCTTTTGATATTTATCTGACAATTACTGAGATGGAAGAGAGGAAAGGGTTTATAATTATACATATAATGCATATTTCTTATTTTTTTATCTATTATCCTGTATTTTTATGAATATACTTCTGCAAATATATATTATATTATGTTTGCTATTACTTTATATTTATTATTTTTAATAATTATTATTTATCATTATGAATATTTTGCTGCGATTCTTGTAGTTTACATATTACTATGCATATATTATCAATCAATAAATTGAAATTCTGTGATTCATAACTGTAAAAAGTGAAAAGAAAAAAAGGAATATAAATTAGATAATAAATATAATCGTATTTACGTTTAAAAAATTTGTTGTTGCAAAACTTTGCAACGATTGCAATATAGATGATAAATGGCTCATCGTTGTCTAATAATTGCATCTTCGTGTGCACATAAGACTCGATTATTGTAGATTATGGCTGAATTCACGCCCGGGAATTGTCAGGATCGGTTTCGGACCTAATAACGATTTATCGCGACAGCATTTCCCGGCTATGGTATCCGGTCTCTCTCTCCTCTCACTTTCCCCCACGCTTTCCACGTCTGTCTCGTAAATTAAAGGTTCCCGTATTATAGTCGTATGATAATAGTGTGACATATCATAAATTAGTTGACCTTTTAACTATTCACGCAAATCGTGCAAAAGTTGTCGGTATATGTGTGTCGCGCGACTGCATGTGCGATCTTCACTAAATTCTATCGTACGCGACTATTAAGCCATTTTCAAAAGTATGGCTGCATTATCCAACGCCATCTTGTCATTTTATGAGACTCACTAACGTGCTTACGATCTCAGGTTAAATTATTTTCACCATTTTGTTTCGACGATTTATAACCCGTCTATTAATCGATTCATTTGTAAATGGTCATATTAAACTATGGCAATTTTTGTTGTTGAACAATCCAAAATAAAAATTGTGATTCTATTACTCGTTGTTTATATATTTTTTGCTATGTATAATTACTTTGATTTCAATGTGGAATGTTTATATATTACATTTTTAATTGTATGCAATTCAAAGTAAAATTATGCAATTAATGCATTTCGAACTTTCATACAATACAACCGCATATTAAAAATAATAAATGTATTTCTAACTAAAAAAAAAGACATTAAAAAGTGTAAGCTAAATGACGCTATTTAAGAACGTGTGCACTTAAGTGGTTTATGATTTAGTTTTCGCAGTAGAATGGTCGGTTTATATGTTGCACTTTAATTATATCCAGCAACTATTTATCCTAAATAGCTGCCTAAAACATGGTGTTCTTTTATTTGTCTCTCGCTGCAGTTGAAATTCGATTGAAATTAATTTCCAACGAACTTATCTTATTACACGAGCTTTTAATCGAATTCACGTAGAGTCAATATTATCTTATTAACATAATTTAATGTGAAACAGAATCACTGACAGTTGTAGCTTAGGTCAAATTAAAGGTTCAAAATTATGATATAAAATACTTAATATACATTTTTATCAAAGGTAAGACAAATATTATTATTCAAAAAATTTTTTTTACTTATAAATGCAATTCGAAAGTTCCATTTCTTTTTGTACTTGTATATCGTCGTTTTTTTTGTCGTCGAAAAATCCTTCTCGGCTGCTCGAATATCCAAACTAACCCGCATCATACATAAATAAAAATGCATTATCAAAGCTCAAGGAGAAACAGCCGGGATTTGCCAAAAATATATATACGATCGTAAATTTGTAGTTGGCGCTGGCAAGTAAAAGTATGTACGTTTGCGCTTTTACTCCTATGAGCTAATTAGATTTCTTGGGTCGTGGGCTTAAGCTTGGGTTGCACGCTTACATACGTACACTTTGCTTTTCGATAATGCTCATGTAACTTTTAGGGTAAAATGTGAACAAAATAAATAAATCAGTTATACACGGAAGGAATTAACTGATTAAAAATTATTATGAATATGGTTAAATTTGTGACGGTAATGTCGTTTTCGTGATAATTGATAGATTTTGATTAAAATTTGCCTAATTTTGATGAATTTTTACTAAGTCTCATTGTAAATATTATGTGAAAGTAAATTTCACGCCTTGATAGTTTAAGTAACATAACAAGCCTTTTAATGACAGTCGGGCGAATAGCCGCGAGGTTAAAGTACGACGGCTTATTAAGAAACAGCGTAGGTACCGAGTTCGAAACTCGGAGAGGGATTTTTTTTATAATGTTAAAATTATTTTAATAAGTCAAAAGGTAAAATTTATTAAATGCATTTACCGTCACAGTTTACTCGGATACATAGTAACTTTTAATGAGTTATTTTCTTCCGTGTAACATTTTATCTATTTTGCAGTGAAAACGCCCGAATTGCAACCGCCATTAAACAGATGAATCAGGTAGCATTGAATTGTAGCAGAAAATAATGTCTGAAGACTGCTTCTATATGGCCTAACAAAATAAACAAAGTCGTGTTAGTAACACCAATGTGAACAATTCTTTACGTGTTTACTAGACAATTTCTTATTCAAACAAACAAACCGCTTGTAACTCCACAAAAAGCGATTTATATAATATATAAAGAGGATGGAAATCGCAGTGCAATCAATTCGTTTGCAATCAAACACATCAACTAAAGAATGATCCTTTTTTTATTGATTACAATTCTTCTCACGTTTGACCATATTTCTGTAATTCAAATTTAGTGGTTTAAATTGTTCTATTGAAAATACTCATGTATTGTGTATGATGGTAAATGTTCATTATTAAACTTGTAAAAGGTTCTCTTACTGTGAAATAATCAAAAGATCATTTTTTATAATTTAACGCATTGTTTAAGTATTGTCAAAGAATCTGAATAATTTTAACGATAAACTATGCAAAACAAAAACGAACGTTTGCAAATTGAATTTTCAACGATTTTGCGATACGAAATTCGACACTTTATTCGTGTGCAACATACGACAAAGAACATTTTATTTGGTGACATTGAATTTGAATGTGAAATGCTTTTGCCAGTGCATAAAATGGGGAAATGGAAGGGCGGAAAGAAAATTTGCGACAAAAGTAAAAGACGCGAGGCAGGAAAACGGGGAGTTTCTGCAACGCCTTATGCATACGTTTATGAGACAAAATATCTTCGTAACGTGGCGAAGCAACGTAATAGCAAAGTCTGACGAAGCTTTCTTGACTCCGCGTTTCCTTGACGCGAATAGCGCATTAGCCAAGTTAATGGATAATAAGCTGAATACTTAAAATTACAAGGCGCTGCCGGCGAATGCCTGTTTACGTCGCAAGACATACGTTCGAAAGATTTAATTAACGAGGGACCCACTTCAGCGGCTCGTTTGCTTATGAGCGAAAGCTATCTTTTGCATTAAAACTCCATGACAGTGTGGTTCAATCGCAATTCCGTGCGTGCAACTTGTGATTAAAATTTACAAACTTTGTGTAATTTCACATGAGCCGCAAGGCAACCATTCATTTTGTCTGCCTCAAATCATTGTTTAAAATTATTCCACAACCGCGAGACAGTTTTCTTTCTCGTTGAAATGCTTTAACGGGCTTATCCCCTTCCACTTTTATTATCAATCAACGTTACTTTTCATTGTATAGTGGTTTTTTTAATTTCAAAGTTAATTCTGATCTGAAATGATATGACTAACCTTGTAGGTTTTTCAAATTTATTCTTCAACGTTGGATTCATTTAATTTGTATACGTTCACAACAATTCAAATTATAATCTTCAGTTGTAACAATTTGTAATAATTTTCTAAATCATTTTCGCTTTCTTCATTAAACACTTTTTATATACATGAAGTTGCAAAAGTCGATTAAAACTTGATTGTATATGTTTACTTTATCTATCACTCTTGTCATAGTGCAATCAAAATTGGTATATTTATCAAATCTAAAAGATATACGTATTGATTAGGTGTAATAATTTTATACAGCATAGACATGATATGTTACGGCTATATATATTTCTAAATGAAGACTCACCTCGACGAGTGTAATAAGAATAATAAAGAGTGGTGGTGGGCAGCAAGTATAATGGTCTGCATAGTATTTCCGGTCTCGCTCTTCCGTGAGAAACTCATCGCCGATCATGCGAACCATCCTGCGAACACAAAACAAAAATTCCAATTTACAAAACGTCAATGAACCGTCGCAAAATACCATCGTGCCAATTAAAAGAACGTAATTATTGTTTCTAAAGACGTTTCAATTTCATTCCAAGTTGTTCGCGCTTTTTCACTTCTAATACAGAAATTATCAGGGAAAAACGAAAACAGTTATTGTCACGCAACGAATAATCCAGTTTCCTTGGTTCTGGTATTAAAAGAAAAGAATAGAGAAAAAGAGAGAGAGCAAAAAAAAACTACGTGTCAGAAGTTATTCTTCGAACTATGATGACAAGAGGAAAACGGAAATTGACTTCCGACGACAGCGACACGTGCTTCGACTACGTACATTATTTTCACCATCGTCTTATACTGTAATCAATATAAATGACAGTGCATCGAGGAAGCTACTTGTCGATTGTGTAAATTATTTTCACTCGCAATGATAATCAATTTAAAAGTGATTTTTCGCCTTCCTGAATAAAGTTATATGTTAATATGAAGAGTTTATATTTTTGTCTTCATTGCGGTATAATTTATAAGGTTAACATATTATATACTTTCAATCTCCGTGCACTGAAAATTATAACTATACTTTGTTAAAGGTTGAAGGAGATTTAACTATGTTGATTCAGCATAACAACATCTCATTTAAAATTGTATGATACAACATTATAAATCAAGAGACTTGGTAGTATGTCCCTGGTGGATGGTATATTTTAAAAGAGTTTTTATTGTTTTTGAGAGAGAAAAGAGTCTCTAGCAAAAATTAAATTTAATTCAAATCAATATAATTTAAAACTTGTTAAAAACTTGTGAGCAGAAATTGTATGAAATGTTATTGTTGAATATTTATTTAGAAGAAGTCATGTGTGTATATTGAAAAATCCATCGTTGCATTATACGACAGCAAGAAAAACATTGGATCGAGCTCTGAGAAAAGCATTAATGTTATTGAAGTGATCCAAACCAGTTGTTCGAACAATTTTTGTTGAATTTATTGCTAGAAAAACAGATTTTTATGTGTTTATTTAAGTAAAATACATGAAAGATTGTCGTCAAAAATGACAATGTCAGCTTCTCTCGGGCACGACGCATGCGTCCATACCGATTCTAACAACAGTTCAACGTGTCTGAACGTGTTTCAGATAAAAAAGGAACACATAAAAGTGTACGAAAGCTCATGTTTATGCAATAGTGTACATTTTCGATTTTCTTACATTTTCTTTATATTCCTTTTATTGACATTATGTTATAGTTTATTTATGTGTTATTATAAATATTTTAAACTTTTGGTTTCTCTAGTATAGTATATCCGTATTTTTTATATTTTTTTTTTTTTTGGAATAATTATATTGCTGAAGCTAATAATTGGAACTGAATTACATTTATGTTATCAATGTTTTAAATAATTATCTCTTCTTTTTACTTTTTTTTAATTTTTCACTTCCCTGTCTTTATTTATAATAATTTGAAAAATATTTTAATTTTTATTTGTAATATTTTGAATAACTTCGAATTATTTTCTGATAAGTTTTTAATTTTATTGTCTATTTTTAAAAATTAATAATCTTCTTCAAACCTGTGATGTTATTTGTGTATTTTCTGTTTTAATCTTATTAAAGCTGAATGTTTCAATTGTAATTCTAACTGTCTGTTTTCTCTTTTGAATGGTTAATTTATTTCATCTCTTGAATCATCTATTTCATTTTTCAACTCGTCTATTTCTTCCGTATCCTTTATAATTTTACTTATTAAATGTAACACTTGTTTAAAAATGATTTTTTATTGGTAATTTGACATTTCATGTACTCTGAGTCGCTACATTTTTAATCATTTTTAGTACATATTTTTTCAAAACTTTTGTATATCTTCAATTTCGCCTATTCTTTTATTCTTGCTTTGTTACACGATTTTGCACGTTGTGGCATTTTATCAGAATTATCGATAATCTATATAACAGTAGAAGAAAACTTCGACTTTTGGAATGAAAACAATCCATGCAATCAACTCTCTAGTCTCTATTCGAACGCCATTGTAAATTTGTCAAGCTTATTTTTTTTGTTTAAATTTAATTAAATGTTGTATTGTATGTGATAAATGATAAATGAAACGTCCAATCTATATGCACTGGATCATTCAAAGCGATTTTCTAGTAATTTGAATTTAAGATTATAGTAACTGAATGAATATTTATTCAAATCCTCTTTATTTCATTTATTATATTACATCTGTCTTCCGTTTGTGAAAATTCAAATCTATTTTGTTGATAATTGAAAAAATTAAAAACCTGCAGTTTTGAGCTTAAGTATTAAGTCTTATTTTTAACAAATAAGATGATAATGAAAAGATCAATAAATTTTTTTAAATATAAACGAAATATTAATAAATAAAGGATTTGTATTTAATAAAAAAAGCTTTAAAAAACAACAATAAAAATACATTCACTCTTGATCTTAAACTTAATTTTGCCATTTTTTATATTTTATAATATTTGAATTATTAAAGTTATTAATAATTGTCCTTTTAATTTGACCAATAGGACTAAGTTGAATTACAAATCAGATTCTTTGAGACTTATTATATATGATATATTAATTTATTGCTAACGTTTCGTCTTCCGTGTGAACACCTCATCAGGGTTGTTAAAAAGTATATTTCGACAAAATAATATGCAATTCAAAAAGTTGTAACTGTAAATTATAAAATATATAAAAATTGTTTCAAAGAATCTGATTTGTGTTTCAATTTACTCTTATCGGTCAAATTAAAGGACAATTATTAGTTTTTTTTAAGAAATTTTGAGACCAAAAAACGACTTTAATAATCATTAAAGTTATCATAATTTCAAGTACTACAAATATATTAATTTAAAAAATTGTTAATTTTAATGTTTTCATAATATTGTTTGACATAATTGAATAACTTTTTTTTGCTCTCAATAACAATTTCCGACTTTTTATTGAATTTGACAAAATTTGCCCATGAACATACAATAATGACAAAACGAATGATTTTATAACGTGAAATCTGATATAGTTGAATAGTGGATATTAGAAGAATTACATCAATCCATATAATCGAAAAAAGCTTGGCTCCACATATCTCAAACTTATTTTCGTATTGTGTGCGATCCCTCTTTCATCATCGGTTAAAGCTAGCGGAAAGAAGTCGGGGATTACACAACAATACCATTAGTAAATTGAAGATAGGCAATTCACCCTGTCTATAAATACTTAGTTTTATTACCATATTCGCTTAGAAAAGCTTTTGCAACTAAAAAGAATTCAAGTGATACGACAAACGAGCACTAACAAATTAAAAGATCGCGATAATTTGGTCTTTGAAAAGTCATTCGAAATATCAAAAAGAATTATTAGGTTAAAATTCGACTATCAATCTTTAGTATTTGCATTACACAAAATATTTATAAAGATACAACAACATATGTGACATTCATTTGAAATATTAGAGAAATCATACTAAGGGTAAGTAGGATATGCTTTGTATAAAATATCTGCGGTTGGATGCGCACTAAACAACGAATGCAGAATTTACGTAAACAATAATCGCGGTAAAGTGGTAAGCTGCAAAGGAAAGGCAAGTTTTCATGTGAAGCTTTCATGTTAATGAAATGAGGACGAAGTTGATCCTCGTTTGAAATTCGTGATGGACATTTTGCTTGCAGCCAAGTATAGACGATGTGCAGGGAAGTCGAGGTTTACCGCGTCGCTCGAAGGCGATATGAGTCGTGGTTTTGTTTTGCTTCTACTTTATCTTGTATTATCTAAATTGTCGTGCAAGGTCACGCGACAAAATTTGCTGATGATGTAGAGTATGCAATACGTGCGACAGAATGCCGCTACTCTGTATTTTTATATCGCACAACTTTATTCAAGCGGAACAATTTGCCGGGCCGGGACAGTTCTTCGTTCTGGCACACGAGATAAACCTTTTCCTTATTTGCGACGTAAGAAAACACAAAGCTCCGCTCAAAGACGGTTTTAGGTAAAACGATAGACAAAACGACAATGACGAACATAGCCGGGCGTATATAAAAAGGCGAACAAACAAAATAAGGTCAGTGAGTTTGAATCGCTCTTGTGGAAAAAGAGATACGTCAAAGCGATCGTTTTGTTTCTGCTCGTTTCGTTCAGCAAACGCAAAATCGTAAACGTGAAATTCGACGAAAGAAAACGAGTTGTTCGGTTATTGTACTGACATACATATTTAATTTTTCTATTACTTATGTATTAGAATTAAATGTAATATTATTACATTTATCTTGTATATATTTATTATTCAAGGAATATCAAAGTGAAATGGCTAAAAACTGCAATTATTAATCGATTTGCATGATTTATTTTTAATTGTATTACCCGTAAGCTGCATATTAAGAAACTTTTGCAAGTTATGTAAAAAAATTATTAGAAACAAGTTTTTTTTTGCAAAACAGATTTTAAGATCAATTTAGAACCTACACGTAAAATAAAAGTATACTAAATTTTATCATATTTATTCTAAAGGCATGACTATTTGCAAAGTATACTAAAATTTTATATAAATATTGATTAAATTTAATATTTTAATTGTACTTTTTTCAATATTTATTTTAATTTTTTGAATTTATATTACAACATTAACCAATATTTATATGAAATTTTAGTATACTTTACAAATAGTCATGCCTTTCGAATAAATAT
>JABFPJ010001561.1:0-24701 GCA_022817425.1 Gryon sp. ZL-2020 | reverse complement strand
TTAAAGAACTTGAGGTATTTAAATTGGGCAATTATTGGTAAACTAACCCATACAATTATTGGACGTTAATTGGACAGTTTTTGAGACGCAGCTGAGTACAAATATTGGGCAATTTGTGCTTTTAGGGTCTACAATAAAAAATATTCATTTGCAACTGAGCGAATTATTTAACTGATGATGAATGTATTATATTAATGTATAACTTAATATTTCAATATAATAATAAGAAATACTAACTTTGTAACCAAATATATCAAAAAATAGCTTATTTGAAACACAAAAATATTATGTTTTACAGTGTTAACCAGATTTTTTTGTACTATTCAATTTAAAATCTTTATACGATTTTCCAGAAACGCAATTATTTTTTAAGTCCTCCGGTAACAAATAGGTACGTTTGTATTCTCAATGTAAAATACAACCTACCTGGTTGCTTTTACGATTTCGTCTCGGCGGTGGAATTGGCGGTGGCGCAGCATTTTCGCCTTTGGGTGGTAATGGCGGCTTCACCATGTTGTTATAAACATTCGAACTGGGTGTCTCAACGAAAATTCGACGTCGTATGTGAGATCGTCGTTTTGGGTGCTTATGATTGACCTCGTCGCATGTTTCGCAGTAACTTTCGCCACAGGTGTTGCATCTAATGGAAACGGCTTCTGTGCCACAAAGAGCACAT
Source organism: Gryon sp. ZL-2020 (assembly GCA_022817425.1). Lineage (NCBI taxonomy): Eukaryota > Metazoa > Arthropoda > Insecta > Hymenoptera > Scelionidae > Gryon > Gryon sp. ZL-2020. The sequence goes on along the minus strand of JABFPJ010001561.1, from coordinate 24,025 downwards.
TTGCGCACACTATTGCCGTTCGACAAACCCGACGAAGAAGCATGTGACAGGGACTTTGGTACTGCATTATTATTTTTTTGGGATGCATTTTGGAACTGGGGTGGAAACTCAATGATTTCGTAATCCGGATCACCGCAGTCACCGGACAGTGATGGGGGCGGCACTTTTGGGGGCGTCGGTGGTCTCTGTGATGACTGGCTTGCGTTCCTCTGTTGCTGTAACTGAATCAAATGGAAAGAACATTGAAAATAAATCTCTATAATGTAAATTATCAAGTTGTATGATTCCAGCAAGATAAAGTTTAATTATAGTTCAACATACTATTATTGATTATAATTATATTAAATTGAATTTTTTATAACTGAATAAATAATGTTGTCTTTCTCCAGTTTTATCAATTAGGAATAATCATAACTCACGACTGAATGAACAAATAAAATCATTTTTACGAGTTTTGTTTCATTAAACACTTTTCTGGCAATCGACCAGCACGACATCGTACTTCCGTTAAATCTACATGTTGCGATTATCTTCATTTAACTGATTATTTCCAAGTATAAAATTCAAAAATGTATAAAGCAATGTATTGTATAAATTATAATTAAATTTAATTAATTGAACAAAAAGTAAAAGAATACATCAGATGAATGAAAACGTTATTCTTGAAATGCACATTTCTTTTTAGTTTAAATTGAAAAATGTATTAATGACTCAATTCACGTCGAGTGAACTTCTATTGTGAATTTATTTAAACAAAATTTATTATAAAAATAAATGATATTTACCAATGCCCAATGGGGCATAGAATGTGCCATACGCAATCGAGTGGAAGGGTTCGAGATGGCTATTGGTCGCCATTTGTTATCTGCTCCGGAATTCTGCAACATTAATTTAAATTTATGCACGTACCATTATATTTCAATATCGTCATTATACAGGATGTCAGATATTTTAGAAACACCGTTTTTAAATGTAAAGTCTATTAAAAATGTATTTTAACACCCTGCATATGTATCAAGTAAAAAAATATAATTAACAAGTAAAGAAAATAAGTAAAGTAAAAAATGTATGAAAAAAATTTACTAAAACTATATTATCTGTATTAAAATTTCATTTAACATGGAACACATTATTGTTTTTAATTTTAAAAGTAAGAGAAAAGAAATAAATAAAAAGAAATAAAGCGTATTTATTGTGTTCGTTTAATTTGATTTTAATTTGTGATTAAAGTTGCTATAATGATATTAAATATACAACACAGAAAAATGTTGTTTAAATTTAAAAAGCGCGTTTCATATGTGAAAAATAAGGCAGTCTATATATATTTACGGCAGCAATAAATTTGTTTGAGTAACGATCAAGAAATTTCGTTTCACAGGTGACCATCATAATTTAGATCCTCTGAGTATTCAAACAACTCATCGGCATCAGTTCGATGACAGTGCTTAGTTTTCCTCTGTCTCAACCAGAAATAGCCTCTTCCTACTCTTCCTTTTCTTTCCGTTTCGCGCGAAAATATCATCAATTTTATAATTTTCATTCATGTACTCCTGTTTGTCTATAATATATAATTAACAAAATTTTAACGTAAAGAACAAAGATGCTTAGTAATCATGCGCTTATTAACTCAAAAAAAAAGTTAACTAATGATATCTACTTCTGACCACGTGACCCAAAAGACTAAAAATTAGTATTCGATACAAATAATTTTTTATAATGAATTAAATTTTTTCAAATATTTAATACAAACAAATTATTCATTACTCATTTGCTTAACAAAAAATCGTTCACTTAAAATAAAATAATGTACTACTCTCATGTTGTTTAACTAATGTTTTGCATAACAAAATCGTATTTTAACTGTTGCTTTTTTAAATGTTGTAAAAATTAACTTTTAACGGGAAAGCCCAGTTTTCTGCAATTAGACAATTCGTTTATAACCACAAGTTACGTAATGTGGAAAAACCACTGAATTCGGTAAACCTGTGACTTTATCGTAACTTCACCGGGCGCATTTGAAGAGCCAAAACAATGTCGAACAACACTGTCATCGGACCAAATCAATTGTGCTCATTTTTTTTGTTTCGTCTATTTTTATAACATCTCGCACTATTTTGAACCAACGACGTTCTATGACATCCCACAAAGTCTTCTTCACGGCGGTCAAATGAACGTTCAATCTATCGAAGATGTTGTGTTTTCTTGCACTTAAGGGTGAGGCTACTTAAAGCTTTAGCAATAATCAATGTTGAATGTTTCATCACTCATTTTTTGTTGTCGTTTGTGTGAAAAGAAAAAAGGTATATTAAAAAAAGAAGAAAAACAGATGAAATAAAAAAAATGAGAGAATGTTCACTCACGCTCATGAGACTACAGTAGTGTTTTTAAGGTGCGTTTTCCGTCGTCGTGATGGCACTAGCTCGAGGCAACGGGCGAACGAATAGACTGCGCCTCGTTGAATCTATTTTGGTACAGTAGGCTGGACTCCTGCCACTATTTTCCAAGTCTCCTCGTTCCCGTAAATATATCGCACGCCGCAGCAGCTTTCGTCTGTTGCATTTTGACGTTCGCAATTTCGAGCTTTTACGGCTGTCGCGCGGCCATGCGGAAGTCATGTCGAATTGTCCTCCTCTTCCTTCTCCTCATTTCTGCGACAGACCAATTTTCCTTGCATCCAAAACTTCATAATGCTTTTTGCGTGTAAACTTGGATGGACTTAAATTTATCTTTACAGTTTCAACTAGAAAAAACAATTATACATATCATTTAAACATATTCAATTTATACAAAAAATAATGTTCATGTTAAATTAAAGTGAATTTTAAGTTGATTCAACTTATATGTCTGACATGAATCTACACAGACTACTTCATTTTTCCAGTTTATTGTATATGTTTTATTGCAAAATTGAAGTTTAAGTTGTATTAGTTTTAATAATTTAACAATTTAAAATAAAAAATGGCAATTGCTAAACTTGAATTGTACGTAATAAAGACGAAAAAAGAAGTTGGTTTTATTGCATGACAGAAATATCAGTTTAGAAATAACCATGAAATGTAAGTTTTGTTTTTATTATAATAATATTTTTGTTATAAAATAGTTTAAATCACTTTCTGTCAAAGACAAAACGTTCATAGTGTTACGTTACTAGAATGCAATAAAACATAAAACAATTGAATACTGCGTTCAGTGAAAATAGAAATGTTCCGAAAATAGAGTAGACATCTTTACAGACGTAGATTTAAAACAATCAAGTAGACATTTTTATAATTAGCAAAGGACTCATTGATGTTGCGAGATCATTAACCGTCTTATATCAATAAATTTTTTCGGGTATGAAAATAAATGATTAGTCTTTAGTTATTTATGAAAAAATTAAACAATTACAGGTATTCCTCGCTTAACGCGGTACTTTTATAACGCGGTTTCGCTATAACACGATTTTGAAATTGTGACAATTATTATTAATCGCGTTATAAGAAAATTACATACTAATTTTGTCACTGAGGCAAAATATCCAAATGAAAAATGTAGTTTTTTCATATGCAACACTACCCAACGTAACTTGTAGTAAGGAAAGGTAGTGCAAAAACAATAAAAATGAAGTTGATAATATAGGGAATATTATGTTTTCATGCTTATACATGTCTCCACTATTTTGAATTGAACTTTATTTGAATTGTTTGCGAAAAAGTTTAACGCTTTTTTTTGCTGTTAAGAATGTATGCTGTTGGTTTGTTAAAGTGATAATCATCAAGTACGTATAGTATTTTAATCTTATTTTAAACTAATCTTTTTTTTTTAATTATGGATCTTTAAATAAAAAATAAAGGAGAAAAAGACGTTCAGACAATCTGTAAAGCATCTCTGCAAAGCTATAAAGCATATCTATATCTATCTATATCTAATATAGAATTATATCTTTGACTTCATTATTAGTTTATTTATGTTGTTTTGAGACACAAATTTGTATGATAAAAAAATGTTAACTGATTAAAATTTTATTAGAAAATCAGATTTGAATGAAAGTTGTATGAAAAATTATTTAGTTCTAAGTCACTGGAACCGAACTCCCATTTTTCCTATTTATCTTTAGTTTCGCTTAACGCGATTTCGTATAACGGAACCAAACTACCGCGTTATACGAGGGATACCTGTAATCATCAATAATAATGAAGATATTTACAAATTAATCAAAAGCATTTCGTTTTGTGTTAAATATAAACACTTTATCATAAAAAGTATCAGTTTTATTATATGTAAAAATATTAATACAAAGTACTATAAAATATTGAGTATTTTTAACATAATTTTATTTTTTTTAATTTACAATAATATAAATATCAATTACATTTGAAAATATTCTATATACTTTTGATTATTTCATTGTGCTTTAGACTTAGAGTTCAAAATTTATTATTTAAAACAGCCATCCCGAATTAAAAGTTCCAAACAATTTCTAATAAAAGTTTCAAATTTCCTAACCCCAACAAGAATGCAACGTTTCACAACGTTACTGTAACGTGTGAATGTCCAACCTGAAAAATGTTACAGTAACGTTGCAGAAACGTCATATCAACATTGCAGCAATGTTGCATCAACATTGCAGGAATGTTGCATCAACATTGCAGGAATGTTGCATCAACATTACATCAACGTTGCATCAACGTTGCAATGTTTTTGCAATGAATTTGAAGTAGAAATTTTTGTTACACAATTTCAAACAAGTTTGAAATTTTCTTTACAAAATTTTATAAATACCCACATATGTGTAACAATGTATTTCCTGTGCTGATATTAACATTGCGACGTTGACGCAACGTTCATGCAACGTTCATGCAACATTGATGCAACATTGCTGCAACATTGCTGCAATGTTGATAGACGTTTCTGTAACGTTGCTGCAATATTTTCCACGTTGGACATTCACACGTTACAGTAACGTTGTGAAACGTTGCTGCAACGTTACTACAACATTACTGCAACGTTGCTACAACGTTGCATTCTTGTTAGGGAATACACACATTTAAACATTTGTATACATACATATACATGGTTTATATGTGTATTAGGAATTGCGCAACATTTATTTGGAATTATTAGGAACCTTCAACACGGGATATCAATAGAGTAATATAAATTCCGAAATACATTATTATGTAATAATTGACATTTTTATTAAAGCAAATTAATATTTCAATGATACATTCAAATTAATATAACAATGATATTTAAATTCTGATTAATATCAGTGTACACGTTTAAAATTTGTGCCATTCTAATTAAGTATTAAATGATTTCTTAAAGAATTATACATTTTGATTCGAAGAAATTTATATTGTATTAAATATGCGTTAACATGTTATTAGTATCAAAATGTCAACAACCTTCGTTAAGACGATATATAGAGTCTACTGCACTAGGGTTTGTGCACAATAAAAATCAACATTTCTTTAACTGTAACATTTTCCCATGAATACAGAATCGTCTGATTACTTTTATTTCATTTTATTTAAAACCTACGAGTTTTAATTTAAAATAAGACACTAACTCCGGTGCAGCAGACTTGATATATCACCTTAAAATTGTTCAGTACTAATTGACATTAAAATATGTGTTAATTTTATTTTATTGACGAATAAGAGTTTTAAATTAAAAACATTTAATATTATTTATTTTCCCCATTATTTAAAAATTTTCTTAAAACCTTGAAAATGAAAATTTTTGACCTTGAGAACTGGGAAAAAACCTTGAATTTCAAATTTATATTCCGCTGGACACCCTGAATAAACATTCAATAAGAATATCCAATTATCCACCCTATTGAACAATACTATTAGATAATATTTCTATTTGTATTTATAAATTTCGTAAGAATTTTTTAAAAACCGAATAGATTCTATTATCAATCACGTGCGGCTTTTTCCCATGTTTCTTAATTATATCTATTAGTTTCCATAAGTTTTTTTTTTTTTTTTTTCAACTAATAAAGTAATTCCATAAAACTTCCATAAATTTTTTTAATTAATAAATTGTGAAATACTAGTTTTGAATTGTTTTTAATCGTTTTTTACTTGATAAATAATTTACTTTAAAAAATCGTAACATACAAATTAAATGAAGCAACATATTCATAGTCGTCTTAAGATACCTTTTAAGTGTCGCTTTAAGTGCTACTCAATTACTATTATCTTATACTATTTATTTAGGCGAAACAAATAAATTTAATTATTTTTATCCTTATTTAATGTAATTTGTACACGATAGATATGACCATAATCAAACGTACAAACAAATTATTTTACTCATCAATTATTTTGTATTTTCAACCAACAATTTAACAATTTATATTATAAAATATAATAAAATAAAACAAATTTAAGAGCAGCAAACTTAATGTAAATATTAGCAAAACGGATGCTAACATTACAAATAAAAATAATATCTTTCGAGAATTGAACGCATGATCTTCATGACTGAGAGTCAGGTATCTTTACCACATAGACCATGGACTCTTACATGAATTGAATCATTAATTAAGAATATAATGTACAGTTTTCTTATATTTTCTTTAAGTTGCTGATTTGTGTATGTTCAAACTTTATGTCTCACGTTTGCGCAAATATTGTACGTCGCTATTAGACAAACTGCTTGTGCAAACCACAAAAGGTCCATTATTCGTCAGCATTAAGATACAAATTTGCTATCCACAGATTTTACATAACGTTTTAGTAAAAAATGTATAACATTTGACAAAATCTGTACCCTTTTTTAACATAAAATATAAATTTGTAAACATACTGCAAACTTTACGTGATATATCTGTGGCCTAAAGGAAAAACCAATTAACTCCACTTTTACAAATTTAAAGAAAAACGGGTTTGAATTTTTCATCTTGTATTCAAACATACAGAAAAAATTCTTTATTTCATCTTCCTATTTTGTAATAGTTCTACATTTCGATAAATATGGACTCATACAATGAAAATATAAACTTGTTAAAATCCGAAATTATCATTAACTCAATTTTGCAAAAAAAGGAGTTAATCGGTTTTTCCTTCAAGCCACAGATATTATATATTAGCAAACTGAAAATTGAACTGCACGTTTTGCTATCTAGGAAAATGAAACTTAAAATATTTGCAACTTTAACAAGTTTACTCCAAAAATCAAATATATTTAAGCAACAAATTGCATTGTCTCAAGTGTTTAAATCTCCTGAGATGATCTCGCATGAGAAAATAAATAGATAATGAAATAAATGGTGGTGCAACGTGTGCTCGTGCAGTTGCCTACATTATCGTCGTTGGCGTCGATGTGCCATTCAAAAGCAGTTCTCAAATACAACACGTTATATTGAAAAGGCGTCTTGGTTGTGGGGCGCACATACACCACAACACACCGATACACCAATTCCCGGTCTCCCGTCAAGTCGCGCAACGCGCAACAAGCAAAAGCCACGCGGCGAACATTGACGGAGTACCGTTATCTATCTTTGGTTCTCACTTCCGAATAATTTGTGTGGTCGCAAATCGACACGACTCAGTGCGTGGCTCGCAATCGGCGTGAATTGGCGCAGGATATGCTGCTTTACGATTGCCTTTGAACTTCTGCAAATCAATGGATTAATCGTTCAATTAATCGAAGCATCAGAGAAGTCGGAAATCAAACATAAAGAACAACAAAATTGGCAAAGAAAAAGAAAACCTTTTTGTTTTTGACAAATATTTTGTTGAGCAAGTTTAAAAATAAAGGATAAAAGTTGAATCTGTTATACCTGGTGTGTCACGCCACATGAAATATAATATTGTGTGCGCGTGTGGGCGTATTTCATAACGCGAAAATCGCCTACATCTTATTGTGACGTGTTTATGTGTGTGCGTGTACATGTGTATATGACCTTGTCGACTTGAATTCATTGTAATTTTGCACATTAGTGCAAAGCGAAAAAGAAAAGCAACTTAGGTCCATTTTTCGGCTCGTCAACAGGTGAGTTCTCTGCACGAGCGCGCAACACGTTCCACTTCGAGCGCGCGTTTCCATTTGTTTTATTCCCTAAAAAAAGAGCCACGGATTCCGAGCAACTATGCTTATTTCAAATTGTTATTCGTGTACGTTTCATTTTTTTCTGCTCATTTTTCATTACTTCGTTTCGTATAGTTTGATCGATTTGGATGATTTCATAACAGTTTATGTAAAATGATTGGATTTTAATTTTATACGAATTACGGAGAAAGAAAACTGTAATAATGATGAGAAACGGGCGTTGTTTTTTGTTATTGTTGTATTGATTAACAAACTACGTGATAGATGAATGTTTTATGTCACGGCTGCAAAAAGTGGTTGTTGTATCAAATTCGTAGACGCGATAGGTATTAATAAGTTAGGGACATAAGATAGTATAGTTTACTTTAACGATGTCACATATATATACATATATGTATATGAATGAGGAAAATATTTCATAAATGTCAAGTTCCATAAACGCCTTCTTTTTTAATTCCAAAACTGTCAAATGCAAAAATATGGAAATTATATTTTATGGAATATTTATTATATATTAGATGTTACGTGGATGGGACACATATGTTAGATTCTAAATTATAAATTTGTCGATATTTTGTTGACCTATAAAGTTAATTGATCGCTGATTAAAATTTGTTCAAATAAATTAATAGTATATTACGTATCTGCGATCGGGGCAGTAAAGTATTTTCCTGCCCTGATCGTAGGTATGAAATTCATTTGTTTAATAAATAAAGGCAAAAATAATGATTACATTAATTTTATTAACTTAAAAGTAAATGTATTGTCAAATTTTCGGAAACTGAAATATTTAAATCGAGAAATAATAAATTTTTACTAAAATAAAGATAATTGAACAATAAGAAAAGTGTCAGACTATAGCAAATATTTCTATCACTGTGTTTGATACCAAAAATCATCGACAACATTAAAAATAAACACGAAAATAACACCCGGGGAAAATTGTAAATAGAAATAAAATTGATCGGTTATAAAGTAACAAAAATTGAATACAAACTTCAATCGAACATTTGCATTGTCAAATATATTATTTTGGAAAATTAGTGGCACGTAATTGCGTAATTTGCAGGACATAATAACTCAAACGGTCGGAATAATTTATAATATCTATGTCACTTGGAAGCGCACGTCATTACAGTGACGATATTGACATACTTAAAAAAGGGATATTTCTATACACCCGTGAACGACATATTTGTGGCAAGTGGTTATTCGCATTTCTGCAATCTAAACATATTCAGATAGCGAACCTAGATTGATTAAAAACGTATAAACAAGAATCACAAAAAATACATAGATTATTTCTCAACTAATGAAAAACAATTTTATTTAATTAACAAGTTTAATTAATTGTATTATTCAAAAGTATATTTATTCAATACACTTATTTAATTTTGTTTTTGATTTCAATGTTACATTTTTAAAAGTAACTTTTATTTGTTGGCCCTCGAGCCAAGACCATCTTAATGTAATAAACAATACATAAATTAGCATAGTTTTTATATACATATATATACATATGAATATGTATTGAAGTTTGTATGTCTGTGTGTATATAAACAGAACATAAACAGCGTGTCCCCAAAAACTTTCATAACGCTGAGATTTGGACAGCGAAACGTCTATAAAGTCTAAGATAAGAGGATGACGTTATGTGATATTAATAAACCCTATTGTAAGAGCAAATGTTCAGGCAATGCCCGACGTACAACAGAATCCGTGGATGCACTTTAAACAAGTGGTTACAAGCCACCCACATTGCCGGGCTATTGATACATCAACCCTGCACATAATTTTCTATAATTAAATTTCCTGTTTAATTTCATTCCGCATGATGGTTTGCACATTGTGTTTCTTATAAAGCACCCAGCAAATGAAAAACAATTTGGAGTTCGATATTAAAATTGTGAATTGGACGAAAACACAATTTGAACACCTTTCTTTGAATTGCAAAATATAGAATTTAATAGCAACCAATAAGAATTTAGTTTTATTTCGAAAATAAATTATATATTAATTGCATGAAATTGTTTCAAGTTGTTCATATTGATGATGTAAAATTAAATTAAACTTTTACAATTGAATACAATTAAATAAAATTCCATTTTAAACTAAAATCAGTTTTTTTATTGGTCGATATTTGATTATATTTAATATACAATTAAAAGAATTCGTTCTAAATTGTGGATTGAACAAAAATACAATTTATAACACAATTTAACTATAATACAAATTAAAAATCATTATAATGAAAATAATTCTTTTCTCATTTTGATAAAGCCGGTATCAAATATATTTTCAGATTAATTTTTAATTACCGGCGTTATTAAATTTCAATAATTTTTCATTCTTTAACGTAATTTTTGTTAACTTAATATTTATATTTTCTTTTTTTTATTTTCAATTAACAAAATCATTTGTGCTACAAGAAATAACAACGGATTATCAATAGTTTGATAAACAAAGTTTGTAGAGCAACTAAGGACAAGCTTTATTGAGTTTGTAAAAGAATACATTCTAAATTAAATGGTATAATATACTTATTAAAAACATGTGTTTATTTTTTTTTAATTATAAAGTATACATTTCAAAGTAGAAAGGTTTATTATTAATATTATAAAGTGTTACATAAAAATGATCAGTCTAACCCTATGTTTTATTGCAAAACTCTTTAACTTTTAAAAAATGTTAAACATACTTTGAGTATGAGTTATAAAAATTAAAGCTACTTAAAATCGATTTAGATGCAAAAGGTCAAAAAAGATTTTTTTTGGATTTTAATTTTGTATCAATTTAGAATAAAAATTAATTACTTGATTATTTTTCAGATTTAAAAAATGGATCACGGATTTCCAGGGTCAGTGACGACAACCGTTACTGTCTCGACAGAGAATACATCTGTTAACAGAACTATCAGATATGATAAATCTTATATCAAAAGTATACCTGGATTGATAAAAATTGCAGAAATCGTACGTATTATTTTATAATTATTTAAATATAATTAAAAAACAAACAAATTAAATTTTCATTTTCTGTGATTAAATAACAATCTTTTCATAACTATGATTATTAACATTTTTTAAGTAAATGAAATCATACATTATAATTAAAATAATTGAAAGATTTGGTAGATAAATTTGTATAATTAGAAAAAAATATGAATTACTTGATTCAAGCGAAGCTGTTGATTAATATAAATAATTTTCCTAGATTCTGGATTTAATCGGATTTATCTGCATAATGTCATCCCATTGGTCGGTGCACAGTCGTGGACAGTGGTTCAACACCGTAGCTATGTTAGGCTTCTGGATAAGCTTAATTATCTTTCTTCTTTATACTTTCCATGTTATTGAGCGATTCTACAAAATCCCATGGCTGAAAATTGTAAGAAATAAACAATAATTAACAATACATATGAATTATATAAATATAAAGAGTAATTGTATTTCTATTACATAAATTTAGATATGTAAATATAATTTGAATTGCATAATTCAAGTATTAAGTTATAAATCAAAAAAGAAAAGCGTAATGAAATAGAAAAAAAGATTATATATTAATTAAAAAAACATTGTCTTATATCAGACAATTATATGAGAAATAATTAAATTCAAATTAAAATAAGAAATATAATGTAAGCAAAGTTAAAATAATGTTCATCTTTTTTCAGGAAACAATTATTAATGCAGTTTTGGTTTTATGCTACATAATTGCGGCTTCATTGGCCGCTGCTTTCGCCAATGTTTCAGAAGCCTACGGTGTTGCGGCTGTAAGTTCAAAGATAATTCATTCAGATCACATGAATGTTATTTTTAAAGTTTAAGTTTTGCAAATAATTTATTTTTAATTTAACTTTTTAAATATCTGTAAAACAAGTTTGTAGAATGTAATATTTTTATACAGTTGAATTCCTGAATACTAAATCTGTTATTTCTGAAACTGTTTTTCAATTATGACTCTTTATGTAATAGTCAAGTTATGCATTAAATGGCTGATAAATGGTCTGATTACCTTTGTGGAAAATTTTTCAAAAATTTCTTTATCAATTTGTTCTCGCAAGAAATATGTTATTTAGACAAGTAAAAATTTAATTTACTTTCATTTCTATATTTATATAATACAATTTAAATTATACTATATTTATTTGGTAGTTTGAAAAATTGAACTGTTACGTACAATTATTTTAAATAAAAATACTGTCATTATAATTGGATAAGGAATGATCGCAAAAAATGATTTACACTTTTTTATATTGATATGATATAATTTGTTTTTATAATTTGATTAATAGGGTAAAATGAATTAATTATTACATGTGAATACTTTCATTTTCTTTTATATCATATAAAAATATTATGACCTTTAAAAATAAATGATATTATACAGGGAAATGTACACATCATTTCATTTAATCTGATCAAATATAAGCGCAGTCTTAACATTAAAATAAACCTAATAATAACAATGATGTCATTCAAATAGCATGTATAAAATCAATTTATTCATTCCAAAATTTAAAACTGAAATTTAAGCCATTTCATCATTACATAAACTTTTATAATTGCATTTCTGTCGCATCCAATTTTTATCTTTTATTTAATTATTAAATTTCATATTAAATATTAGTATAATAATAATGATTTGAATATTTTTAATTTGCATCAGTACTTTTTCATTTAAATTACAAAAAGTGTTACCGAAATATATGTTGAAATAAAAATAAATTAGACGGGAAGCTTAGGTTTTTTATTATTCTTAAATTATTTTAAAAATCTTCAAAACCAGCATTTTTAAAAATAAACAACCACTAAGCAGCATATATAAATATACTGGTCTTATATGTACCGGTCAATAACGTTGGAGAATGACCGTTCTTATTTGCATATGCTCTTCCATCAACTAATTTACATGTATTACGAAATTAACAACATAACTAAAACTAAATCTATGCATTTAACATTTTCACAAATATTTTATCATTTTAAGTTATAAGTTATAACATATCTACAAATATAATGTTAAATAAACTGAAAAAATCAATTTTTGCAGTTCTTTGGATTTGTCGCTACACTTGTTTACGCATACGATGCGTGGTTGAAGTACAATTTATGGATGAGCGGAGACATTGCACAAGGACAACGTCAAACTACCAACAAGCCCATTCCAACAGTTACCAGTCCATCTTACTAATTAAAGACTGTAAAATGGTCATTCAACAATTTCATATTTACTTTAAAAAATGCCATTTTAAACATGTTTTAATACAAACATGCATAATAAAACCATATGTTTGTAAGAACAACGACATTGAAAGAAGAAAAAGAGACTATAATTAAGAAATGCGAATAGAAAAAAAAATATGTGTAATTGCGTTTTACCTAACGTAATTAAATATTCTTTGTGAACGATTTACTTATTCTTGATAAATGTTGATAACTGATATATTTATATATAATACATTGAAGTTAACAAACATCAATATTTTCAGACAAAATTTATAGCCTATAAATAATAATTAATTGTTGAATGTATTCCGAAAGTTATTCAGTGCTTTTTTCATTTATATATTGTTTTCTCCGAGAAAATTATCGTTCGTGTTATTGTAACAATTGAGTACATAAATATATTTATATTTATAAATATAAATAAATATATATTATATAGTACATAAGTTATATTTCTGATCGTATGAAGTTTTTTCGGATACCCTCTTATAAATTCGTTTCAATGTAACCGAAAAAACTACAATACTCACTGTTTGAATCATTACACTTGAGATATATTGTAAATACATATCTCCAATGTTTGCGTCATTAATTTGTACTTATATATACGTCCTTTTGCGAATTAACTGGTTACGAAAGCTTTTTCTAGCTTAGTAGCATAATAAAATTTTGTGACATCTACGAAGTCTGTCGGTTTTTTGTCAGCAAACTAAAAAGTGATGGAAAAATATTTCATATGAAAGTTTAATTAAAAAATGTTTGAAAGTATGGTACAAACAATTACTGTTTAAGTTCTTCGTTGTGACAAAGTTGTTCTTTATAAACATATCATAACGCAAGAAAAGAAAGTTTTCATGTTATTTTGTATCAATGTTAAGCTGAAAATATATATTTTTAACGTCTTAAGTTTGAATTGAAATGAAACTAGAAAAAGAAATTTGTTTAGCTTGTGATATCCAAGGTTGGTCATTGAGACACTAACGCAGTTAATCTTTGCTTTTGAACAATTTCACCATATAATAATATAAAATAATTAAAACATTAAGATAACTATGCACTGCCCAGCATAATTGCAATCAAATTTCTTAATGCAATGATCTCTCGTTTCTGACTCTACTTGATTTACCGACCCTTAATATATAGATTATCTTTGAATAGTACTGCGATGCCTTGCTATTATCCGTTCAGATAAGCCATTTCGTATAATAGTGACAGTGGCAAAAATTGCTTTGTAATGCTGTAAAATTGAAATTACTTGGTTTATTAATCGCAGCATGTTGTAGGATTCACCAATAAACGCGGAGCCAAAGCCGTGAATATTACAAGCTAAATAAACAAATGATATTAATTTGAACGTGTTTTTTAAATGAAAATATTTGCTTCAGCGTCGTTAAATATTGTAAATAATTTATATTTTACCATACATGCAATTGAAAATGCACACAATTATTAGAGCACTTCTAACGGTTTGGATAAAAGCGAAAAATATTTAGTTTAAGTGTGTATTGCTTGAAATCAGATGAACTCTAGTCTTCTGAATCACAAAATAATTGAATTTACATCTATTTAATGAGTACTTTTAACTAAGCAGTATTACAAAATACCTTTTTTTTTTCTTTAAAAATGATAAAATTAACAATGATGTCAAATTATTGTATAAGTTTATAAAGCATGACTTGATTTTTTTGAATATTTACTTTTTGAATTTGCAAACAAAAAAACATGTTTTTATAATTAACAAATAAACTTAATTTATTGATTAATGAAAATAATTTATAAAATGCTGATGTTAAGTTTTAAATTATGATAATAATCTTTTGATCGATATTGTTGCGTTTCATTCGTTCTACGCTATAAAACACATTTTATTGTTGAGTAATAAAAAGTCTGTTGGAAAATTTAATCGATTTAAATTTTGCTCACTTGACGTGAAAACGGTACCGATAAAAGTAAATTGTTTATCAGCAGTTACTAGTTCACAATCCACTATATGGCTTTGCGGCTTATTTCTAGCTTTTAAGATAAAATGTCGTCTATTGTACAACGCCTAATATAACAACGATCCTTTGAGACGGATACTTTGTATGTGTTTTTAAAAAATATATAAATTCATATATATATATTCTAATGCTTTATGTAATAAATAATATTTTTTTGAATAAATGTATTGTCTTTCAATTTCCTTATTCTTACAAATACTTGATACTTTTTAAATTTTATTTTAATTTAAAATAAATGTTATTTTGATGCAATATTTAAAAATTATTATATTTCTTAATTAATTAAAATTAAATTATTTTATAAATCCATTTATAGGCGAAACAAGAGATACAAATAGAATTAAAGAAGTTTTGATATTATAAGTTTAAGTATTAAGTATCAAGTGTCTAGTAACACCAGTTATTATTTGATATGCATTACATTATTGCTGCATAGATATATGCTAACACTACAATATATATTGAATTCTTGAAGCATCAAATGCTTATGATTACAAAAAAGTTGTTTGTTTATTTAATATAATTACTCTAATGACATATTATATGTATATCTGCACTTTAGATATTTAACATTCTTCTTTCTAATTAAAATATTCAAACTATTCAATTCAAAAAATATAAAAAATATAACAAATATTCAGTTCAAAAAATATTTAACCTCGCCGTATTTAATTTTTAAGGAGAATATATATTACATTATTAAAAAAAAAAAAATATATATATATATATATATATATGATCATTTATCAATGTATTAATTACTGTTATCTTATCCTTTTCTTCTATTATAATATTTTCCAAATATTATAATCATAAGTTTGGTAACGGAAACGTGTAGTTTCATTGGTTATTTCTCTTGTATCTCTTTGAAATATATCTATGTATCTTTTTAAGAGACTGAACAAGTTTTGCATATCTGCGTCTTTCTTTTACACAACGAAACTTAAAATTACGGAATATATATCTCCAACAATTTGTTTGCATAATTAAGGTGATAAGAGTATGCTAATGTTGACATAAATTATTTGCTACTAAAAATCAGTAAGCCAA
This sequence comes from Gryon sp. ZL-2020, assembly GCA_022817425.1. Classification (NCBI taxonomy): domain Eukaryota; kingdom Metazoa; phylum Arthropoda; class Insecta; order Hymenoptera; family Scelionidae; genus Gryon; species Gryon sp. ZL-2020. The sequence continues at coordinate 7,701 of JABFPJ010001561.1, read as the reverse complement.
TAATATTTCAACGACAAAACGATGAGAAGTTACTTCAAAAGTTACACTCAGTTGTTCTCAGCCAATAACAGTCTCCGTATAATAAGTAGAATTACCTTACGGGTAGAGTATAGTGTATTATAATATAGTATAATTTTTGCGAATACATCGTACAATACAAATAATCAAACGAAACCTTTGAACTGCTGATTAGTGATGTCATTATTTTAATAAATAAATATTCAAAATCAGCTTTTAAACCATAATTTATAATTTGTACTACAAATTTTACTTTATTAGATTGAGATATTTAATTGCGGTTAGTATAAATATGAAATTAATTATAAAAATTACTATTCTTATACTTTTGTTTGTTTATAGAAAATGAGTAATGCTGGTGAACAACATATTCTCAGTGCAATAAATAATGGAATACAAAAAGTGACAATTAATAGACCATTGAAAAAAAATGCATTCTCGCCACAAGTAATTAATTGAAGGTATTTGCATATCGAATTACTTATTTGATGTTAGTTTAATTTGTTGTTTATAATTAAATGTAGATGTACCAATCATTGACCAATATAATTACTAATTCGTCTACTAATAATGATGTTATTGCACTGGTTATTACGGGAAATGGCAATTTTTTCACTAGTGGAAATGATTTGACACCAGGTAACTCTTCGGAGACTGATGGTTCACCATTTGAAAGTGTCAAGTATGTAATTTAATGAGTATGTCAATAATTCTACTAGTAATGTATAATATAAAATTATAAAAATAATATATGATTTTATTATTTTTAAAATATATATTATATTTATTATAAAAAATTATTTGCTTATGATTATTTATTATATTATGATTAAAGCGATTATTATATCCTAATCAACGCTTCAATTATAGAAAGTTAATCGATGCTTTGATTTTATATCCAAAATTACTAATTGCTATTGTCAATGGTCCAGCCATTGGAATCGGTATGACCAGCTTGAGTCTCTTTGACATCGTTTACGCTTCAGAACAGGTAATTACATAATTTATAATTACTTATAAATATTAATCCGATTAAATTCCTTTACTTTTTTATTGTATAAATAATTATTATTAATTATTCAATTATTTATTTTATAGGCATATTTTCAAACGCCATTCAGTAAAATTGGTTTTAGTTCAGAAGGTTGTTCTTCATATACATTTCCGCTCATTTTTGGTCCATCTAAGGTACATGTTTATCTTAATATCACTATATAATATCAAATTATAATACATAATGAAATAATCAAATAATTTATAGGCGTCAGAAATATTATACTTAAACTACAAATTATCCGCGGAAGAAGCCTGGAAACGTGGTTTTGTCAGTAAACTTTATAATAACAATGATATTGATCAAATCTGGTCAGAATTGGAAGAAATATCTTCATTGTCGTCAGATGTTTGTATTTCATTAATATTTGTTTATTACATGAATGTTTATAAATAATTATTAAATGTTAATGTAATTTTATAACTTGATTGCAGAGTATTTTAGCTTCTAAGAAACTAGTAAGACAATGGAATAAGGAGACATTGTTACGTGTCAACGAAGAAGAAATAAAAGTATTAAATGAAACTGTGTCATCTGAAAAATTCGCGGAACATTTTATGAAATACTTAAAAAGTAAAAAGAGTAGTCTATGAAAACAATTTCAAATAGAAAAACACAAAAAATGTTACCAATATTTATAATTCCGGTTGTGATGAGTTTTTGAAAATGAATGTTATTTGGTTGGCAGCTTGTTGCAAAAGTAAATCCTGTAATATTAAAAAAAACGTATGAATATATTTTGAATATTTTTATACGCATTTATATGTTTCATATAAATTTCATATAATACCTGGAGTAAATCATCATCAATTGGTGGCTTATAATGTTTCCATTGAAGAAGCTGATTAATTGTTAAATGTTGAGAGTTCTTCTCTTCTTGCAATTTTAATTGACTATCTCTCGAATTCTCTTCCGATGAATTTTCAGAAGCTTCATTTTCTTTAAAATCATCAGCAAAGTCAGTATCACATAAACACCCCATTAAATCGTGGGTTATTGAGTTACTGTCAGTTACTAACGTGAACAAATCCTACACAAACATTTTGCTTGAATTCATATCTTGATTAAAAACATATATCATAGTTTCTGTAAAATCGAAATTAAAAGTACCCTTAATTCACTCAATGAAAGTTTCATAGAAGACATATGATTAGAGTCAACAACTGCTTCGCTGAGTCCAGTTTTACTGATTTGTCTTTGGTATATTTTTTCTTCAATAGTTCCTGTTGTCAAAAATCTAAAATGAAATAATTATTAAATTTTAATAATACATATTTTCAATAATTATGCAAAAGTTTCTAATACATAATAAATATTGACCTGTAAATATAGACTGGTCTTTTTTGACCTTCGCGCCATATTCTAGCCATTGCTTGTGCATCATTTGCTGGATTCCAATCCGAATCAAATAAAACAAGTCTTGAAGCTCCTGGAAGATTTAATCCTACTCCTCCAGCTTTGGCACTTAATAAAAATACACCTACATAAAAGCAATAGTATGTTACGTTACTAGGCAGGAAAAAAGTCTTTTTCCTGCCAAGTAATGTACGATATTTCTTATAACAAGGACGGGAAAACGCTTCTTTCCGGGCGCAAACCATTCGGGAAAAGGATCACTTTCGCGACTATTTTGCGGCTGGAAAGAAGCTGTTTTCGCGACTGAGTTATAAAAAAATTTAAACCTTAATTAAATATATCAACAATGAACTATTTTCAATTAAAATATGTAATGTAAAAATTTTACTCATGTTTACAATTTAAGTTTTCTTTAATTAAGATTTTATTTTCAATGTTTAAAATATACTTACGACAATTCTTATTGAGAGCAGAATTAAAGTTCTCAACGATTTGCATTCTAGAGTTCGTTGATGTACTTCCATCTAATCGACAAAATTGCATACTTTCTTGCGAACAAACTCTTTCCATGATATCGAGTGTTTGTGTAAAATATGAAATCAGCACTATTTTTTCCGGTGTAGATTTTAAACTTCGTAAAAGTGCTTGCAACACAATAAATTTTCCAGAATTGGCACTAATGTTAACTAAATTTAATTTGGCCAATTCTTTTTTCACAACAGCATTTTCCAACACATCCTTATCATTTTGGAGCAAGTTCGGATGATTGCAAACTTTTTTTAAATTATTAATAACAGTAAGGGGAAAAGATGTTCCACCATCTGGTAATTCGCATCGATATAGCCAATCATTCGTAAGAGCATTGTATAAAGTTTTTTGTATTCCCGTAAAACGACAAAAAATTACAAGCTCGTGTTTTTGCGGTAAGTATTTGTTAATCAAATCATTTGTTCGTCTCAATGTGAAAAGTTTTGTGCATTCGTGTAGTTCTTTTGCCCTTTCTTGTCCTAATTCTAATACTTCTTCAGATGCATCAGGTAATTGCGCAGCAACAACTGGATTTTCATAGTACTTTTTAAACTGCGATCTGTCCTCAAAGATACCCGGATTAACAAAGTCAGCTAAAGTATAAAGTTCTTGCAGATCATTTTGCACAGGCGTTCCAGTTAGAAGAATTCGTTTTCGAGTTTCAAGTTGATTTAATAACTGAAAAAAAGATTTATCATTCGTTCAAAAAATGCATAATTTAAACAAGCAATTTAATTCAAATCATTATTCAAGTAAAAGTAAATGTTAAAGAATTCGAATTATCAATGCAATTTTTATTTCAAAGAAAGTTATTTTTATTTAACTATTTCAATTGAAATGAATTTTACCTTTAAAGCTTTGACATCACTATTTTTCAACCTATGTCCTTCGTCACAGACGACCATATCAAAATTGTATTTATTAACATCGTCAAAATTTCGTACGAACATTTCGTAACTGATAATCATTACTGTTGCGCGAGGAAATTTTGCAAAATCTTTTGGCTTGTTCTTTTCATTAACGACATACGGTGTGATACGATGTGAACCAAGCCATCTTATAAATTCCTTTTTCCAATTACCGCATAAACTACTTGGAGCAACAATTAGAACCCGTTTTAACACAGGTTGATTAAAAGGACCTTGTTTTAGCAAAGTCCAGATAAGACTTATGCACTGTAATGTTTTTCCCAGACCCATTTCATCGGCGAGTATAGCACCTTCACATTCATTTTTATTTATTCCCATAACGCATTTGTACAAAAAGATCACTCCATCACGTTGATGAGGTCTTAAAACTGACGCAAGACAAGCATCAACAGATACTTCGTAGATTTGCGTTACGTCTTCATCCCATTCAATTTCCTTCTTCACAGTTGGCATTATTAAGGGTTCGTAATTCATCAGTTTTCCTTTGCCTTAGAAAAATTTTGCATGAGATTAAAAGATTTGTTTAAATAGATTTGTTAACAGCTTTCAACAGTATAAGCTTACCAGTATCTTTTAATGGTATAAATTTATTCTTTTGAATCTTATTTACTGATTTAGAGAAACTTATTTCTGGTACTGCTTTAATGTTACTTTGTGCACTTTCAGAGGATACTTTATCTAAAACCTAAAAATTATATAAGTTATACATTTATTAAATATATTCACACATTTTCTATTTATTTAATTCCAAAATAAAAGTGTTTACAAAAATACCTCAACTTCTTTGTTACCAACTGTTAATTTAGATCCTTCGGATACTGGTGTATTCTTCAAAGAACTTCGACCGATTATATGTCCTTTTAAATCCTACACATATATTAAAAAATAACCCTTATAAATGATGTATACTATATTCATATTATTATTAAAATATACCTTTAACACTGCATTATTATTTTCTACTTCCAACAGTCCATCTTCGTCGTATGTTTTGTTTTTTTTAGTTGTGATTTTTCCAAATACAACATTATAAGTGCTGAAAAATAATATTAATAATTTTGTATAAAGCAAATATAAATTTGTCTAGAAAAATGAGAAAATTTATATTATACATTTTTTGATCAGCACTTGAATCTTCGTTAATATTTGAAACATCATGTTGAGGAACATTAGCTGAAATATTTTCTGAAATATTGGAAGTGTTTAAATCTTTTAACTTTTCATCTTTAGTTTCGTTATCCTTTTGATCAAACAAATGTAATATTTTCTTAACTCTGTCTCTATGTTCAGTGCCAACATTTTGCTTTTGAATTGATGCTTTTGGTAAATCAATACACGTCTCATTCTTATCCTTAACCATTGACAGTTTATTATAACGTAATGAAGGACTGTTTGTGCCTGCAACAAATTGCAGTAAACATAAATTATACAAAGTTTCTTTGTAGTACTAAACATATATCATTTATTATTAAAAAATATTAATTAAAAAATGTATTGTTTTACCAGACGGCTTCAATGGAATAAACTGCTGCTTAAACTTTTTCGTTGGAGGTTCTAGATCTTCAGATTTCCTCTCATTAGTACAATTACTTTTACCCGATACTTTACTTTCACAAGTTTTTTCAAGTACCTAAAATTATTTCATATCACAATGTAATATTTATAATTTAATATCGTTCAACTTTCTATTACATTACATACCTCAACTAAAAAGTTTCCAATCGTAAATGAAAATCCTTCAACTACTGGACCTGTTTTTACTGAAGTCCTTCCCAAAATTTTTCCTTCTAAATCCTGAAAGAATTATATTATTTTATTATTTTAATAGAAATTAAATTACTGATATTATTCATTATTTATAAGAATATATTTTACTTTTGGAAAATCAATAAAAAATTATTAATCAATTATTATAAAACCAAAATTAATAAAAGTGTATTCAAGTTATTTATTATTTTTACCTTTAAAGTAACATTTTGATGTAAAACCTCAATTAATCCATCACCATCAAATGTTTTATGTTTCTTTGTCGTTTTTTTCCCATAAACAACATTAAAAAACCTAACAAAAAATATATTATTATACATTACTATATTTCAATTAAGATCATCAATATTTTCAGGAATATATTATATTTATATAAACAAATTATTAATGTTTAACTTTCATACTTACTCCTTCTCTTGTTTATCGCATTGACTATTTTCATCTCCATTTATATTACTGTTATTAAATTCTGTATTAGTATAAGATACACTCTCCGTTGTTGTCAACGAATTGTTATCATCATTTTCCGGGCTTTTCTTATCAAATAAATCTAAAACTCGTTTTTTTCTTAAAATCTGCTTTGTTTTTTCATCATTTGATGATAATATGTCACCCGAGTCAGAATTTACGTTTGTTTGTTTTAATGAACTTTTCATTAACCCTACTCTATAATTACGATTCATAATGTTGTTACAGCTATTCTTTTTAATAAAAACGTTATATTTTATCTCAACAACTTGTACAACTATTATTTATGTTATATGGATATAATTTACTTAGTTGTAATGTGGCACTGCTTTGTTTTGTGATTTTGCCGCCATAAACTGATATCATAACCAGGAATGCGCAGGGCGGTGATATCGAATTCGATATATAATCGATATATATAAGATACTCGATTTCTCGCCATATCAATTTAAAATTATAATATACAATTATTATTAATTGTTGCACTAACTTTTTCTATTGTATGTTTAAATATTTTATCATCAAAATGACTGAAATTTCATTTAAGTTTAATTACAAAAGTAAAATAGTATAATTATATATAAAAAAGTAAAGGTATTTCATTGGACAAAAATATTGTGGAATGTAACAAATAACTATAACTTTTAGTATTATTTTTTGTATAAAAAATGGTTATTTATTGATTCTTAAAAAATATATTCTCTTATACTAAAAGTTCCAAAGTATATATTTCTCTGCGTAGAAAAAATACTATAACGTATTCAATTAGCTATTAATGTTCCGTTACATTATTTTTTATCGAAGAATTGAATGTAAAAAAATGTTGACAATTTGCAAAAAGAAATACATATATATGCAATGATTGCAGGACTTAACATTATTCTTGTCGTATTAGACATTCTATCGTTTAAAACAATACATTTTCAACCATTTTCTGTCAAATACCATTTTATTTAATATAAATAATAAAATTGTGTACTTAAAAATGTACTGTTTCAACTATAGCTATAGATTTAATGGAACAATTACACACCCTTATAAAAGCAACAATTTTTGCATCATGTTGAACTTCTTTTTTAAGCACTCTTCTTCAAACAACATCAAATAAGAGCAGAAAAATATTACAAGAAAACGGTGAATACGAAAAAATGAATATACCAGCTTTCAAAAGAGATATAAGCGCAGTTTCTCTTCTCTATTAATACACCAACCCACCTCCTTTTGGTCATAGATAAAGAAATACAACCATTTGCCAAACAATGGAAGATGCAAAAAAATCATAATGATATACAGTTTTGGACGGAGGCTTATGATACATTTCGAATGTCAGTTAAAACACCAACTAGTAACATCGACCTGCTTTCAATGGTAAGATTTGCCACAGAGAATTTTAAAGAAATAGATATACGTGTCAAACAGTTGATAAAGACAATCAGAATAACCAATGCTGATGTTCTAACTCGTGAAAGACAGACAAGAAGTATAACAAGTTTCTCACAAAGAAGTATAACAAGTTCAGATGTTTTTAAGAATTTGATAGAATTTTTTGAACGAAAAAAAAACAGGAGAGTCAAATTTTCC
>JABFPJ010001560.1:0-24703 GCA_022817425.1 Gryon sp. ZL-2020 | reverse complement strand
TTAATAAAGTCGTTTTAGAGTATTAAATGTAAGAAATAAGATACATAGTATATACAATACTAAAAAAGTATAAGGTCTAATGAAAATATATATTGAGGTTATAAAGTAATTTGTTTGTTTTTTCAAAATACAGCAAAACTTCGAAAAAAGTCAAGAGTAAGCAAGATCGTTTTACACTGTGACAAAAAAAAGAGAAGTAAGAATGCAACATTCAAATTAAAAGGTGTACTGAGCATATATGATAACGTCATAAAGAAAATTTATTTATTTATTTTTTTGTAAATTAGAGTAAAAATACGACAAGTATAAGTAGAGTATGAGAGAAAAAAAATAAGTGTACAACAAATATACAATATTACAAAAATACAAGGTATATAGTGAAAATATATGAGGAGGTCATGAAGGTGTTTTTTTTGTAAAGTAGAGTAGAACTACTACAAAACAGTCAAGATTAAGCAAAATCATTTCAGAGTATGAAATAAAAGAATAAGAATACAAAAAATATGAAAAGATTCAAAAAGTACATGGCCCAGAGAAAATATATGAGGAGGTCATGCAGGTGTTTTTTGGGGGGTAATATACTGTGAAACTACGATAAAAAGACAAGATTTAGCAAATCGTTTTAGAGTATGAAATGGATTAAATGAAAACAAAAAAACTACAATATTATTAATGTCGAAGATCTAGAGAAAAAATTTGATGAGGTCAACAAAAAGTTTGTTTTTTTGTTAAGTAGAGTAAAACTACGACATAACAGTCAAGATTAAGCAAAATCGTTTTAGAGTATGAAATGAAAGAATAAGAATACAAGAAATATGCAATTTTCAAGAATTATAAGGTCTAGTAAAAATATAGCAAGAGGTTGTGCAGGGAGTATTTTTGGTAATGTAATGTGAAACTAAGACAAAAAATCAGGATTTAGTAAAATTGTTTTAGAGTATGAAATGAAAAAAAGAAGAATACACGAAATATACAATATTATAAAGAGTCCAAGATCTATTGAAAATGTACGATAAGAAGTTTTTTTTGTTTTTGTAATGTAGAGTAACACTACGACAAAACAGTCGAGATTATGGAAAATAGTTTCAGAGTATGAAAAGAAAAGAAAGAGTGCAAAAAAATGCAGTATTTAAAATTAGAAGTTCTAGAGCGAACATATATGATAAGTTCATAAAGAGTTCTTGAAATCTGTAGATAGACAAAATGTGGATCGTAAATTATATGTTTTTAATATAAAGTACTAGCTGAAGCCCCGGCTTCGCCCGGGCAAAACCCTATGATCTCTTCCCTATGACCGTGTATAAGTCCTGAGTAAATTCTTAGTTCCACCCGATATACTTCTATAAACCCTCTAAGGACTCCTTATGGACGCCCCATGGAAGCCCTCATATTACCCCCATGATCTGCCTATGACTTCCTGATGGCATCCCCCCCCCCAAGTGATGAAGCGATGACTATTAAAATAAAAATATGACGCTATAAAATTTTTTTGTTTCTAAACATCAAATGTATATATCGCAAAAATATAAAGCCTGCGACACTTTTGTGGCCTAGGGCTATATTTCCTCAGAATTTGGTTCAAATCGGTTTCGGTAGATTTTCCGTGATGCTCATACAAAAAAACATAGAATAATTTTTATATATATTAGTTAGATAAAAAACATAAGAAAATAATAATAAAAAGAAATATTAAGGAGTATAAGCGTACGAAAAAAATATTGATAAAATATTATATACTGAATGTAAAAATACACAAGGTTATTAGATTCGATTAAAAATATAATTGCAAAAATTTCAAAGTGGATAAGAAAGAATTTCTAAATGAAAAGTATATTGACAATAGTTAGTTTTAATAAATTTAAAGTAGCATAAAAGTTAGCATAAAATATATTAGAAAGCAATCATTACACAAGTTTTCAATCTAGTCGAAGTTGATTACAAACAAACAATATTATTGTTTGAAGAAAGATTTATATAAAGCAATTTTTAGCAACAGTTTAAAACTAATAATGTGAAAATTTTTTACATAAATCGATTAATCACTTACAATGGGAAATTCCAAGTCGTCATCGCCCAGAGGAAAGTTTTGAATGGATGACGGTTTTTTAGTGTTGGAATCTTCAGATAGGATTGTGTCGTTGTCGTCCCCTGAAATAAATACAAAACAAAATTAATAATGCAAGTTTTTATAAAATAATGTATTATCCTGATATCATTATTAATAATATATTAATAATATTATAAGTTTATTATATGTTTAAGGTCATTTTGAAGTAATTTAGTACAATTCAGAAAAGAAATGAAAAAGAAGTATCGTAATTAAATTCTGTTTTTAGGGATATTGTATCTAAATATTGATTGCTTAGAAATGAACAATTTATTATTTTTAATAAACTTGGAATCATAAGCTATTCATTGTTGCAAAAATACATATATCTATCGGACTTTAATTTTGAGAAATTAATTTTAAAAATTGACAAAAAAATCTGATTTTTTTACTGACGAAAAATTGATAGGCGCTTATGAAGAGGTTCGAGTTAATTGACCAACTTCACATTGATAATAATTTTGTATGTTAGACAAAATAAATTTTTTCACAAAATGATAGGAATGTATAATTGGATTTAATGAATTTATAAACGCTTATTTGAAAAAATGTTTGATATGGACAAATAAAAAAAATAATTTACTTTTAATTTAACACTATAAGAAAAACGCCATATGTGAGAATGAGATGGAATGTGTACTACGCGATTCAAGAAATTACCATTGCTACCAAAAAATGCTAATATTTTATCGAAATAATAATTACAAAACTGCAATCTGACCCTAAACTCGAAAAAAATACCTTACTTTCAAATTAAAGCGATTTAACATGATTTTGAATTATTTTCATATTTAGTCATTAACCTGACTGCCATAACAACCTTAAGTATCCCAAAAATGTTACATTTTATAATTATTGAATATTAGAGTGAACACTTATTTTCAAGTATATTTAATAATGAATTAACATTGGACATTTAAGCTAAATATTTGTAAAACTGAACACAAATTATTCATTATTCATCCTTTTCCCACTTTTATTTATATTTTTTTCTCAATCTATCTAAATGTTGTTAGTGTCCCACTTACAACGATTTTAGTTGTGACGTCTCCTGCAGTGTATATAAATACTTTTATTGCCATATTTCGTCAAAGACAAAAAACATGTTTACAAATTCAACTCGTCATTAATCCAATGACGATCCGATTGAATATAACAACAAAAAAGCACAACTCAATTATTCATTAATAATACATTTTTTACCGTCAACATAAAAATGATTTAAGACAGAAAAACCATTCATATTTCCCACTACATAACCCAGATTTTTAAGTTTATGAATCTTGAAAAAAAGAGAAGAAGAAGATGCGAAAAATGAAAAAAAAAAAAAAGAAAAAAAAGAAAATAAAGCGAAGTCGATAAGAAAGTGGTATTGTTTGAACGTACCCCCAAATATATAAGCACAGGTATATAAAGCAAAAGAAGTGTACAATTTTTGTTTATCGTTTATATGGTTTGGCATTTAAGGTCAACATCGATGAGTGTCTTTAAAACCATAATTGTAAATGACTGTAAAAGCAGGTTAGACATTGCTCTCGATATCGATGTCAACGACTTTGTATGAGGCAATAACAAAAGATGCAAGGAGAGAATAACTCCTGAATGCAGATCCAATATGCGAAATGATTGCAACACAAAAGAAAGTGTGACGCAATTCTTCTGTAGTGAAACGTGTTTTATGTGTGCATATGTTTCCTTTTAAACCAAATTTACTTTTACAAGTGCTATACTTTTTTTGAGTATTCAATTGTCGAAATTTGTTGACACACATATTTTATCGACGTTTATAGTAGTTATTACGATCGAATTGAAATTACTTGAGAAACTAGTTTAGAATATAAAACTGAGATATTCATTACAAAGTAGATGGTTGAATTAATGTATGTTTCTTGAGCAGAGTTTATTAATTGACTGGATGAAAATGTTGGTGTAGAATACGTCATAGTTATCTGCTAATAAGACAAAAATATAAATGATTAAATAAAATTAATAATAATATATATAATTAAAAGAATTAGAAGAAAATTATAAGCACGTTTTGGAAGCGAGAGCGTTTATACAGCGATGTCAAAAGAAGAGAAAAGTTTTTTTTAATGACAGATTTTGTTCAGTTAATGCAAAAACCATTATTAATGATCTAATTATTATATATATAAGTATTCACCGAGTAATAATAAGATATTTATTGAATTGCTAGATATATCAAATCAAAGTTTGGGACATAATAAAGTGAAGGAGAAAAATACCTTAATATAAGAAATAATCTTTATATCTTTGATACAAGGTTAACTTTTCATCTTTCACACTGCAATTTTAAAAAATTACAAACATAATAATAATTAATGAGCGAAAACAAAAGAAAATGAAATATCAAAATTCTAGCTTGGCAAAAAGGACTTATTTATTTTTTTAATAATAAATATAATTACGATTTAGTCATGAAATTAAAAAAAATGAAACTACTCATTTATTAAATTAATTAATTACTCATGAAATTAAAAAAAATTTTTTTAATTTAAAAAAAATTAAAAAAGTGTTTTGAAATTAAATTTAGAAAATTGAATTTTATTGAATAATTAAACATGAAATGAGAAAAACCACCGAAACCTCGTGTAAATTAAATATAACAATTTCAAATTGATACTGCAAATAAGTAAAGAGCCCTTTTTTTGCACAAATCTCAAACTAGCTGATTATAAAGCGCAGACACGTACCGTTGTAAAAAGGAAGCGCGTTTTGCAAGCCATCTTCATTTTCTTGTGACTGAGAAAACCCGCTTGCGGTCGATGACATATGTGTTTCCTTCTCGATTTGACAAACATTTAAAACGGAATTCACAACGGTTTTAAGCTCATCCAGGCACTTTTTCATCCAAACAAAACAAAACACCCTCCTCGGTACCTCTCTCTCCCTCACTTTCTTTCCCTATCTAATTTATCATTTTCATCACTCTGACACTTTTGACATGTTCACTCCAAATGTCACAACATGTTTTAGCTTGAAATTTCAACGTCAAACAAAAATTTTTGTTTTATTATTTTTTATCTAAATTCTAATGATGTAATAATTACAGATTTTTATTTTTTTTTAAATTAAATTATAATAAAAAGTTAAATATAATAATATAAATTTTATATATCAAAAAGTAAAAGTATATTAAGGTATATTAATACTGATCAAAAATGAAAAAAAATCAATTAAAAAAAAGATTTAATCAGAAAAGTTATGTTCAACTTTTTCAACATTCAATCAGTTAATGCATTTGATATTTTTCAAGATTGAAGAAGGCGTTTTATATGTAAGATGCATTGAAAAAAGCACAGATGTAAAAATAAAAATTGTGCACGAAAAAAAACGAGATTCATCGAAAAAAATAACTCTGAATTCTGGGCTATAGAATTGGGTTATTATAGCGGTACATGTTTAGAGATTGTTTATTGTTGATCATTTTGTTGATACAACACGAGTACTATATTCGAAACGCTCATATACTTTCATACGTATAACTGATTTAATGATCAGAATGTCAATGAACGAACGCTCGATACAAAATTGACGATTAATATGAACATACATTATTTATGAGAGTCTTGAATTCTGTCCTAAGAGTAAAATCGATGTGAATTGAAGCGTGTGTTAAATAAACATTATGTTCTTTTTTTACAATTAACGAAAGAAAAATAAAATGAAGATTACAACAATGATGACATTGACTCAATACTTTTTAAACAGAGAAAAATAAATCTAATAATACATTTGAATAAAACACAAGATTACATAAACATATTGTGGTTTGTTTCACAATTTAATAATTAGACTGTATGCGGGCAGTAAAATTGAAAGAAATGATTAATGTGACTGTTAAGTTGTAAAAGTAGCGAACAATTTCCCTTTGAGTAATGACTTTTATATTTTAATATGTGACATAATTTATCTGCATTATGCGTTATCACATCAATCAATTAATGCCAAGAATAAGTACAAATGAAACTGTTCATAGGTTTTCATTAATGGTGGTGCTTTTTATAGAAATAAGTAAAAGTATCTATTAAAAGTAATTAAAAGTAATAAAATATATGTTGCTTAACAAATTAATTAATTTTATTAAATTAAACACGAAAAACGAAAAAATTACAAAAAAATGAACTCAAATCAGAGTTTGTATTAAAAAAAATTATTTGACCGAATGCATTTAATTGTCCGAAGCTATAAGAGCACATTTTTATTTTTAAACTAATCGCTCTGACATTTTATTTTAAAAACAATTCTGGCACGGTGAAAAAAGCATATAAAGAATCACGGAAAACAAGTTTTGTTGTATGTTCAGATGTGAGCATTTTTTTCATTTGAAGTCGATCATAAACTTGACAGAAGGCAAATTACTTGTTATTGTCACTGAAACGTGGGAATATAAAAAAGCTTAATTACGTGTAAGCGTGCGATAGAAAATAAAGAAGTACAAAGCTTCACAATTCGCCAAGTTTATCGAGTGTTCATCATAATAATCATAGTTAAAGATCACAGTTGCATACATGAACAACCAGTTTTTTAACAAAACACGAAATTTTTATTATTATTATTATTATTATTAAGCACATTCAAATTTCGCGCCAACACTCGCGGCAAATTTAAATTCAAACAATTTTTGTTTTACTATTACAAGTTTTCTTAAAACTTTTGTTATGCAATGAAGTGTGATTTGATTATTGATTATGGACGATTGAAAAAATGATATGGTAACCGTATCTATAAAATGAAAGTTACGTTGCGAGATATCGCGTGTGAAGAGTCGCACACGGTTTAGTCACGACTGAGCCGAAACAGCGAGGGAGATTACTTTTAAAAGGAGAAGCAAACGCAGAACGTTGACAGTCACCAGAGAGTGAACACATTTTTATGTGCACGTGTAAAATGCTTATATGTATGGTGGTTCTCGAGTAACAAACTTTCAATATTTTTCTCGTCGAGTCATTTTTAGTTAAACGGATGAAATTTAGTTAAACGTTTGAATGTTATGTTCAGGTTTAACATGATTAAAAGTGATAAATGAAATCAAGTATTAAACATTATTACTGAAAGTATTGAAATGTAAAATGAAAAAAGTATTAAAATTGTATAAGATTTTATATTTTACGAAAAAGTATTATTAATAATAATTTTATATAAAGAGTAGGCAATACAAATATAATATTCAGAGAAAAACATGCGAGTTTAGAATATTTCAATTCATTTTTAGACAGCTTTTTGGTGGTATTTAAAAAATTGATATTAAAACGATACAAGAATCAAATGATAAAGCAATATGTGTAGAAAATGTTGAGTAGAAAAATAAAGTTTGAAAATATGTCTAATAGAAAAGATTGGATAAACAAATGTTTAATTGCAATATTTGAAAAAAGAACAAGTAGGACATGAAATGTATAAAATATATTTAAAAATATATAAATATATAGAATTACATATCTGATAACTTTATTGAAAATATATATAAATATACATATCCATATTTTATTATTTTTTTAGCACTTAAGGGCGTTATTCCAAAATATTATTTGTTATAAATATTAACAATTTAATTAACAATAAGCTATCCATTTTTGCAAAGATGCACAAAGCTATCGAATTTCAATTTGGTGAAATTAATTTTAAAGTTAACTAAAAGTTGCTTTTGACATGGACGCTTATGCAGAAGTTAGGTAGTTCATTATTTTACATTGATAAGTTTTTATGTTAGAAAATATATGTATTTTCACAAAATGATATCAATATACAAGTGGCTTCAAGAAATGTAACGCTTATTTTTAAACAATGTTCGAGCCGAACAAATGAAAAAGATAATGATTTTACTTTTAATATAACAGTACAATGAAAACGCCATATGTAAGAGTGAGATAGCATGTATACTACACCATCTAAGAAATTACCATTGTTAACAAAAATGCTAATATTTTATTCAAATAATAATTACAAAACTAAACTCGAAAACAATGTCTTACTTTCAAAACGAAGGTACCTTAACGTGATTTTGAATTATTTTCGTATTAAGTCACTAACTTGACTGCTGTAACTACTTTAAAAATTTAATTTATTAAATTAACATTTTCTACGACCAAAAATGCACTACCCTGAAACTTAAAAATATATAAAAAGAATAATTGATGAAATGATAATAAATACAAACATTTGCACAGAAATCATTTTGATATATTTAATAATATTTTTTTAAATAGCAATTCCATCGTGAATTAAAATTTGCTATTTCTGCCACTTACTCTTTTCTGAGTTTGTTTTATTTATTATTTTTTAAATTAAAAACAAATCGCTAAAACATAATAAATGAATTCTTTCTGTAAAATATGAAATTAATCTTACTCCATTATTCATACTTAAAGTAAATTATGTATCAAAAATTAAAACTGCTATCAAAAATTATAAAAAAAAATAAACAGCAAATTGGAAATTGTGTTTAATAATATAATTTTTTTTATTTATTTCTTTGCAGTTGGAAACATTCAAAACATACATATGTGATATAAAATAAAATAATTTTTTGTATTATTTTAAAAAATAAAATTACAAAAAACTGATTTTTAATCTTAACATAATTAACTTTAATAATGTCTTTTAAAGTAAAAAATCATATATATATACATATATTGAATATAATAAAACTTACCATTTTTGAAGCTACCAATTTTGCCCATCCAACATTGCAGATGATTATAATCCCTCTCTTCCCATTCGTATAAGTCACTGTCCACATCTTTCGTGCACTCGGACACATCTGGAAATAACGATAATCTGGAAAGTGTAGAAAATCTACAGTTAACTTGAATATATCCATATGAAATATATTTTGTCAAAATTGAATTGACTTGTTACTTTTTTATATAAATACATATACATAAATTTAAATATTTGAATATCTTTTTAGCAAAGTGAAAAGAGCATTCAGTATAATTACTTCATTTTGTTTTCTAAAAATGTACTGAGAAAATACTTTTCTGCATAATATGCATTCTGTAGACGTAACTAATATATTTTAATTATAGCCACAAATTTAAAGAGTATTGGTCCAAGTTAATGTTAACTATATTCATTCTTATAAATGTCGCATGTAATATTGTAAAATGCAGCCAATTTGTTCAAGTATTAATAAATCACGAGAAGTACAACATAGTATTTAATGCTTTTTGGGTAAATTTAATTTGATAACTGCCAAATGCCAACGTTGATCACAATTTTCGCAAACATCTTAATGATGTAAAATTTTTACAAATATAAAATATGCAAAATATTTTGTAATATTATCGATTTATTAAATAATATAAATAATTCAAAAAATAAATGTAAAATAATAAAATATTTGTTTGCCAATTTATTTGTTATTTTTTAACATAAATATTGAGATTATTAAAAAATTCCATAATTTCAAAAATAAATCCATGAAAAAAATATTGGATAATTAGAAAGTGTAAAATGAATTCTTTTTCGAAGTTTGTTAAGGTGAGACTAGGTCAAGGCAATTGAGTGTTTTGAGAAGTCACTTTTTTGCTCTGTCTTTCTTTCCTTTTCTTTCTTTGCAAAATCTCATTACATTGTTCAAATTTGCTATATATCAGATTCCATTTACTCGTTGATCAAGAATATTAAACCATTTTTAATTATATTTTTTTTCGTTTTTTGTTATTTTTATCTCATACTGCTGACGTATCATCGTCTGACGAAACGATTGAACAAGCTGATAAAATATACAAAGGAACGGCACTGCGTCCATTCAACAAAATTGTTCATTAATTTCATCAAATGTTTAATTAAACGTCAGTTTTATAGCATCTTTTTTTTATTCAATAGAAATATTTTATAATGTATTTCAAATTTATAAAGATTTAGCAGTCCAATAAAATTTTTTATAAAAAATATATTTTTAATTAAAACAATTAGTTTAATTGAAATTGAAAAATAAGTAAAAAATGATAACAAACTACAACACTTGAACAAAATGAATTCCATTACAAAACTAATTTCAAACTGAATGAAACAAAATAATAAAAATAATAAATTATAAAATAAAAGAAAATATTATCAAAAAATTATAAAAAAATGAAATAAAATATTATCAAAAAAAGTATAATCAATTACTTCGTATTTAATGTTTTCACAGTACATATGCGAATGTTTGTATCATTTATCATTTTCATCCTATACTTTTATATAATATACTGATAACATTATAGGTAGGATAAATAAATTTTTCATATGAAAAAAATGATTCGAAAGCTTAAACAGATTTTGAACAGTATTTAAAAAAATACAAAGAAAGTAACATAAAGTGCAATTATAATACAAAACTTACCACTGTGTGTATCCAAAGAATTTGGAGGTTTGAATATGTCTGCTTCGTTTGTTATTTTTTTATCAGTTTTCATGCAATCCAACAACTTGCTTGATGAGCAGCCCATTTTTTGTCAGTTTTCACGATGAATCTCCCTCGATCCGATCGATCTACATTATTTTGTATTGTAGTTGAAAATTTCATTGATAAATAGTACTTTGATTCGAAATAAAACCGTGCTGCTGTTACGTCATGAATGCCATATTTATATCATATTATAACTGTTTTGATAGAAACATATGATTCCGAAAAAAAGTTTCCCAAACTTGAAACAATATGTCATTGAAGATTCTGAAAACAAAAATTTTAATAACCTTATTATCAAAATCTAAACACATAATCATTGAAATCATTTTATCAAAAGTATGAAATGAATTAAGAAATATGTAGGATTTTTTAAATTGCGAATATAAGTTAGGTTAAAAGTTGAAAGTATTTTTTATAAGTAGTTTATATAATTTAGGAAATAAGAATTCTAGAAGATAATGAAATTTTCTTTTCCTTAGTTAAATAAAGAAATATACAAATAAAAAATCGACGTTATTTCAGTCATTACACATTGTAGAAATATATACAATTACGAATAACTGCGAAAATAAAAAAAAATCATTATCATGAATCACTTCAAATACAGTGCCATATCTGTTTTCATGCAAAATTTTGGTTTCATGAAAAATAAAATTTGATAACAAGTTGTTTTGCGTGGTTAGAAATAATAATTAGTCGATGCAAACTAAACAATATTCAGATACGTAATTTGCTTATAGTTATATATAAGATATTTTAAATAACAAAATAAAGTCAAATTTTTTTTCATTAATATAGGAAAAAATAAAAAATAGAAATAAAGAAAGAAATAAAAGTCATACTTTGTAAAGTAGAATACGTCACTATAGGACTTATCAAATAATAGCATATTTTAAAATATGCGTGCAAATATTAAGTAAAAATACCAATTTTAAATGCAAGGAAGGCACAACGAAGTTACTATCAATCATGTGAACATTGGCGATTACACAACAAGAAAATGCACAAGAACAAAAGGACTAACATATTAAACATTGTGCAACACTTTACAATGAGAAACACTAATTAGTCCTCGAAATATGATCGAGTAAGAAAAGAGAGTAGACAAATTAAAGATGCAAAAAAACAAACAAAAAATAAAAAACAAGAAAATATTTATTGAAAAATGTCCTTGCACATATTTTTCCCAATCAATTTAATTGAATTTAATTGCAGCAATTAAAAGTTCAGTTCGTTTTAATCGATTCAATCAATTCATTGAAAGCTGACCGACAAAATTGATAAAAGGTAAACCAAACCATAAACAAATTTGATATTGCATTAGTTGAAAGAGAACATTAAAATGATATTTGGATACATCTTGTCTTGCATTAAAACTCAATACGCTGAACCATAAAGCTAAAAATATATTTTGCAAGTTGTTAATAAATTGTATAATTATTTCTAGCACGATAAACAGTTTTTTTTGTTATACAAAGAAAAATACATTGTTTATAGTAAATGTCATGAGGATTATCGATAAAATGCGAAAAATTAGGAAAATGATTGTATAATTATTTCTTGAAAGATAAACAGTTTGGCACGTTCCAAATAGGTATTTGTCTTAAAATTGTCATATTTGCGACTGATAAATATCGTTAACCTATTATCTTTGTCGTACGTAGTTTTATGTATTTACAAAACGACAAGCGTAATTTCAAAAGAGAAGAATTTTATAACAAGAAAAAAATCGCTTTTTGCAACGCAATTAATGCAATATTTTAATGAATGAAAAGTTTTTAAGAGAAAAATAAAAAGAAAAGAGGTTAAATATTCGATGTTTGTTCCGAATGAATTAATCGATATTTTTCTGTATTCACTTTTAAAGAATAAATAATGTTATTCTAATGAATTATTTCTTTTCTACACAGTATTGGTTTCCAATGATGTTGACTTGACTCTTTGCAATTTTCAATTGACCTTACTACAAGAACTCTGCTCCTTTCAATTTCTGTTAATAAAATGATAAGCTTTGGCGTAATTATAATAGATTGACTAGAAACTTTAAACAATTGAAAATAAAGACGAAGTGAAAAGTGTAGGAAATGGATATTTGTCGCAGTCGGTGGTTACCAAGAAGTGATTAAAAAAATGAGATAGATTTTATGTATGTAATTTGAAAATGAAAATAATCTTATTTAATTACACATACTATAAGTAAATTATGTAGATGATTGAAAATTATTGTATAGTATAGAAAAAGACAAGGTGACGAATATGATGTGCACAAAAACGAGAGTATGAAGCAGAAGAAAAACGGATATCGATATTTTTAACAAATATAGTTGACGATGCATAAGAAATATGATAATATGTAACAAAATACTGTACTAAATTGTGCGTAAATTACATATTTATGTAACATAAAAGCAGCATAAAGCAAATTAGTTATCGAAATAATACAATAATTAAGTAATAAGTAATCATATAATAATCGTAATGAATATATGTACAATATAAATACTATTTAATATTATTTGATATTATTTTGAATTATTAAATTGAGTATCCGTAACAATTATTAGAAGAAAAACTAGAAATAACTCTACCAAAACTAGTATAACAAATAAACATGAGACAAACAATTTTTTTACCACTCTAGAAATTAAAATTTAATTTTTTTTCTAATTTCACACGTTTTTAAAAATAAAAAAAAGAAATATAACATTCACATGGTATTTAACCGAAATGAGTTATTATGCTATTAATCATCTAGAGAAACTAAGTAAAATTGAAGTTTTATTCACTGTAACATATTGGTTTTCCCCTTTGCACCAAAAATAAGCATACAAAATATCCCCGCCGAGTTACTAAATAAAAGTAGTAAGCTATATTATTTATAATTTCAAAATGACATTGTCAATTGTAAGTCAGCCTTACTGCGATAAAAGTGCTATTTTTTTATAAACCTTTAGGTCAACCCAACCAAAAATAAGTATAACAAAGTAATACAATTATAGGAATAAAGTTGAAAATTCTAAAAGTATAAACAATATTGATAGAAAACATTATCCAAAATTAGTTGATAATTCAAATTTTCCTAATACAAATTACGCATAAATTAAACTGAAACAAGTTCAAAATTCTAGTTCAAAAGTTGAGCCAAATGAATAAAAGTATTAATAAAATAAGTAGTGAAAACAAGTAGTATAACAAACTAAATAGTCAGTACCTTTTAAAAATGACGTTTCAAAATGAACTTCACATGCACAGTTGTATTAAACAATTGAAGCCAATCCCGTAAAAGCACAAAGAAACTTGCGTAACCCATATGTACAGTCAAGCCGAAATATGCAAAATGCGAGCTCAGTCAGTCGATGTGACATTGAAGTATCGAAGTCGCAAATCGCGCAAAGTTGAATTCGAAATGCACGCGGAGACGTCGAGTTTTACGTTACGCGACGACGTGCTCACCAAATCACTGACTTAAGTTTATACACTCCTCTTCTTCGTCTTGACGAGGGGCCGTGGCTCATTCTGTATGCTCTGACTATATCTATATATGCGTTTCTGAACATATCTGTTCACGTGTGTATATGTGTATGTTTTTGATGTACGTAGGTAAAAATGTGTGAGTGCATTCGTGTCACTTGTGCATATATACATGTCCTCGAACATGCGTGCACGTAGAAGATATATACGTATGACGTTACTACGAGCAATGCATAATGATCGACTTTGATATGCGTGAGTTGCCCAAAGATATACGTGTCACCGATTAATTTTCATTGTCAGAAATTGCCCAACAAATTCATTTAAGCACGCAGGGTGGGAGAGTTTTGGTGATTGTTTTTATATAGTGACGGCCATAATCATTAAGAATAAAGGAATACATTTATGTGATTGCAATTTAAAGGTAAATGAGTACAATTTCAGATTTTTATTGTTCAAGCAAAGACTTTTTCGAAGTGCTATATGACGTAATAAACGTCATAATGTTATATAGTAAGTGAATAAAAAGCATATGAAATAAAAAAAGCAGAAGTTGAAGTATTTAATATTGAAGTCAGGTTTTAAGTTTTACATTCATAGGGTGAATTTATAAACAAATTAGTATCAATATGAATTTATAACTGGATTTTTAAAATGGATAAATCAACTATTTGAACATATATTGTTTCATTGCGTTTTATCATACAAATGAAATTATGAAAAATTATTCATTAAAAACAAAATTTCTTTGTAATATTTATGTACTTTTTATAAATGGTATAATATTAATACTAAAAGTATTCAAATGACTATTTAAAGTCTTTGTACATTTGCAAAATAATTAATACTATTATAATTGTAATTATTTTATACAAAAGGAATTTAATTGAGCAAACTTATGAAAGTATAGTATGTGATATTAAATTATTTATATTTTTGAACTTGAATTTTTATTGTTAAAAGGAGAATATCGTCGAATAAACTTATAGTGATTTTAGGTTGAGAGTTGTATGTTCATTGAGACATATTTAAACTATTCTTGCAAAGAAATAATAAAGAGTTAAAACAGTTTATTTACATGAAGAAAAATACATTGTTTATAGTTAATGTCATGAGGATTATCGATAAAATACGAAAAATTGGGAAAATGATTGGAGTATTAAATATTACATAATAAGGAAGATAACTTTAAACGAAAATATACAAAATTATACGAATTATACTTATCTTTTCCTACTTACTCGTTTAATAAAATTACATAATATAGTAAAGCAAGTGTAGTAGAATATGAACATTGAAAAGAAAAAATAAAAGAGACATTTTACTAAAAATAAGCATACAAATTCTGCTAGATGATTATCTTTTACAAAAGTAGTATTTTTATAAAAGTTTTGTTAAAATGACACAGATCATATTATTTGTTATATTCTGCCAAAAGCACTTCATTAAACATAAACACGGTTTAGTTAAAACTGTGAATAACATCTACTAAACATATTGAAGAATTATGAATTATTCATTGTTTTCAACAAAAAAGGGATTACAAAGCTATTTTTAATTTGCATAAATGTTTCATAAACAATGTACATAATTTGTACGAAAATTAAAGTAAAAGTTGTTATTAATTAGTAGAAATGTTATTCAAATAAAAGCCGTTAACTCAATAATCTAATCAATGTTGAGATTGAAAACTATAAAAATGTGCGGTTTTGCTGGTAAAAAAGCGATGTAAAAATAATCGAAATTTGTTGAGACAAATGATAAATTATATGCATAATGCGTTAGCATAATATCTAAAAATAAAATATTTGATGTGGCAAAATGTTGATGACTTATAAACCGTGAATGAAGAGACAAATTTTAATGAACGATATAAAAGTATTTTTGTAATACTAATAAATCATAAAACTGGAATTATTGGTAGGTTATAAATATATTTGCAGTCTATAATTTGGTTGTAAATTTAAGAATGGAAATATTAAATCATATTTTATTATAGCAAAAGAGAAAATAATATCTATGGGATAAAGATTTTAATGTTTATAACAAATAATGTATTGCGCAAAAATAACTAAATGATTATGTATTTAATTTTCTTTTGAAATTTTACAATAACAAAACACAGCAGAAAAATTATAATAAAGTAAGATTTATGGACGTATAAAAACTTTTACGAGCATACAATATAGCATTTATTGTTTTATTGGCAAGCAAGTTGATAAAACACAAAATTTCTATGTAACTTGATGAAATAAGGTAGCGAAAAGAAAAGTCACACAATCAGATATTAAATTGCACTTGAAATAGCAGATTATATAACATAAAGAGGCATTAAAAGACATAATAGACGGCTCTCTAATTATAATTTTACAATAATGATTTGAAATGATAATTTATTAAAAATGGCGTCTATTAATTAAGAAAAAAATAATAGTGAGTTTTGTCTATAAATTAAAAAAACATTTTTAATGATAAAAAATATAGTCAATTAAAAAAATGTTGTTATTAAGACAAGTAAGCTTATGAAAATAATTGTTGTCATCGAATTAAATTTAAGAAAGATTAGATAGATGCAACTTTGGTTGGAATAAAATATTATTCAAGAATTGGTCGGACGAATAATATTTCATTTCTCTTGAAGAGAAAGTTTGCAAATAATTTTGGTTTGTGGTTTCCAATGATAATAAATCCAATGATAATGATAAATTATTTTTGCGACGTTAATTGTAGCAACTTGCATGAATATACCATACATATAATATAATGAGTTCAGATATTTTAATTAAATTTATATTAAAAATATATATTTTTAGTTCTTCTGACTAAAGTAGCAGTAAAAATTTTATGGATTATAAACATTTATACTTACTTATAAATTTACATAAAACAAAAAGTAAAACAACAAGTATTGAATTGTAAAGATCATAAATAATGTGAAACAAGTAAAAATGTTAGTAGTAATTGGTAAAGTTAAAATAGTACTATAAGGCAAAATAGTCAGAATTTTATGAAAATTTATAAATATCTTAGTAAAGTCAGTTTCTACAGTCTCTCAAAAATGCAAAATGATTGACTATCCTAAACAAAAGATATTTGATGATCAAAATTGAATAAAATACATTATAGCGGTAAATCAAATAAAAAGTGGCTTTAAGGTAGTACTATTATTAAGGTAAAATAGTCAGAATTTTATGAAAATTTATAAATATCTTAGTTAAGTCAGTTTCTACAATCCCTCAAAAATGCAAGATGATTGACTATCCTAAAGAAAAGATATTTAATGATCGAAATTGAATAAAATACATTAGCGGAATAGGAAACAGGACCGAAAACAGCGGACTTTTTTAATAACTCAGATAATAATAGTCAGATGTGAATGAAAATTGAAGTGTAAATTATGAACATAATGAATAAAAAGTTATCAAAACGACAAAACAATCCACTACATAGTTTTCTTATTTTTTATGGTCAAATGTTGACTTGAAAATATATACAGTTTTTGGTCATAATTAAGAGAACCCTGCTACTGAGATAGGTCATTCATCATGTCATTGTTATATAATTTATAGAGAAAATCGAATCAAAAGTGGCTGTAAACAAAAAGCCTATGATTATACTCTATGACCGCCTATGATTCCTAGCAAAATTCCTAACTTCATCCGAGGTATCTCTATAAACTCTTTATGGACTCTTTATGGACGCCTTACAAACTCTCTATAAACTTCCTGTAACCTCCCTATAAACTCCATGTAAACTCCCTATAAGCTCTCTATAAACTCCCTATAAACTCCTTTTAATGTCCCTATATAAACTTCTTTTAATGTCCCTATATAAACTCCTTTTAATCTCCCCATAAACTCCGTAGGAACCGTTATGACACCACTTGATGACATCCCCTATGTGATGTCCCTAAATGATCCCTTATGACATCTTCTAAGACATCCCCTATGACATCCCCTATGACCTCCCCTATGACATCCCCTATGACACTTGACGGGTGCACCTATGACACAACAAATTTTTTTTCTAAGAATCTAGTGCAGATATTGCAAAAGAAACAAAGTCTACGTCCCTTTGGAGAGATAGGGCTACATTCTCCGAAAATTTGGTCTAAATTGGACTGGTAGATTTTGCATGATTGACATACAAACAAACAAACAAGCATATTTTCAATTTTATATATTAGTATGGATATGGATATGGATTGCGAATTTTTATCTGCAAAAACTAACTTTTAGACATGATTGTTTATAAGAACCCTAAAAATACGTTATCTAACGATAGTTCCACCCTAATGAAAGAAATACAAAAACGACAATAAGAAAAATCCCCTATAGTAAGGTCTTAGTTCATAATTCATATATCTAATTTTTTTAAGGTTTATAAATTTTTTTTAAGTTGTTGAGTAATAAAGGTTATAAATAACATGAAACGGGTGAAAAAGCTTATAGTAATTGGTGAATTTAATAGAAAAAAATATAAGTATATAAGTAATTTGTCTATGGTTTATAATTTTGAGAAAATGAAAGCTAAAAAATCCAAATACATAAATAAAAAAAAAGCTATTATCAGATAATAAACATAGACCATGTGCAAAAATAAAATAGGAAACAAAAAGAAACAAAATACGATGTTATAGTTATTAACACAGACGGTAATAACAGAACGAAAATGGTTAAAAATATTACTCCGGAATTATGGTTTTTTTAAATAAAATTTTATATGAATATTCATTGTCTTACCTTTTATTGATATTAATCTAAAACAAGATCTTACATTTATGTAAAAAGTATTGATTGTATAAAATTAGTTTATGAAGTATAACTTATAAAAATAAACTTTTATCAATGCAATATAAATGTAGTATCGACGTAATGTATGGACTATGCGTAAAAAATCCCATAAACATAATGTTTAAACACTTCTTATTAAATAAATGGATATACAAACTATAAAATGAAGAAGAAAAAATATTTATGACATTAAAAGCTCGATCAAAATCTTAGGGCTCCTTTCCTATGACCGCCTATGATTCCTTTAATTACATCCCTATGGATTCACCCGAGTTACCCTTATATTATGAATTTATTTATTAATTTATCCTTGAAAATTCCCTATGAACCACTAATCTTCCCTCCTATAACTCACTCTCTATGTACCATAGTTCTTATTTTTCAATTTTTTTGCAAAAATATTATTAAATAGAATTCTAATGCAGCCTATGTTAATTCCGAATGATCATTCGCCCTTTTGAAAGCAATTTAAAATATACCCTGTAAATATTAAGTAATACTTCCACAAACAAACATAAGAACAAATATATTTTCATTTTTATATATTAATAAGGCTACTAAGGATTAGTAAAATAGTAAATTTTTTCATGAATGAAAACAATATAAGTAATCTGTCAGTTAGAACTTAAAGAAAATGCAATTTTATATCAATTAAATTATATTTTCTAGAGAATTAATAGAAAAAATATAATTAAGAAAACAAAGAAATATAATATTTATACTGAACAATAAATTTTTAAAATTATGTAAACTTCACATCCTAACGATAACCTGTTTAAAAATAATATAATTTTATGCTTAATAATTTTCTTAATTATTCAAGCTTTTATATGTGCTTTGTTAGATATGTTAATTTCAATGAATATAAAATACATATATATATTATTGCACATACATAATTTCTTATTAAACATATAAACTCAAGATTATGATTATTAAGCCCTCTTTTTAGCCCCCCTCTAGAACATAAAAATTATGTAATCATAACCTAATATTATTAAACAATTATGATATATAAGATAATGAAAACAAACAAAGCATATAAAAAATTACTTAATCAAATAAAAAGTGTTCTCTACAACGTATATGTTGAATCAAGTCAAGTAATAAATTATTTTTAAAAAACTTTTACTCATCTGAGAGTTTCCTGGAGTAGAAAGATTTTATTTTATTATTATAATAAATTAAAATTGTTGAAAGTCACAGAATTCTAAATATAATACAATATCAGATTTATCTTAGATATGTTTATTAAAATAATTTATTTTTATAACAAATATAAAACAATTTATAACAAATAAATAACAAATTTATTTTTTATTTTGTTAACAAATCAGTTTTAAATAGAATAAAATTATTACTGTTATTATGATTTAAAAAAATTTTTTTTCGAAATGTAAATATAATGACTATTTTAAAACCTCCCACTCTAAAAAATACACTTTTTAGATGTCAACTTCACACGCCCTATATAATGTCGAGTAAAATTAAAAAATACAAATTAATAGTAAACATTTTTTATATTATCAACAATATTATAAACGTGTATACGCAATGTTAGCAACATGAAAATCTAATATAGAGTCACATGTTTTTGTATTATCTTATAAATAATAATATTATAAAAATATATTTTTAATTAAAAATTAAAAATTAAAAAAAAAATTTTTTAAATATTTGAGACCAGCTAAATCACATATGGCTCCTTATGAAATCCCTGTGTTATCTTTATGACATCCCTATAACATCTTTATGATATTCCAATGACTTCTCCCCCCCCCCCCAGTTCTAATACATATAAACAAACATATTATCAATTGTATATATAGTAGAATAAGGATTATTGTTGATTTTTGAACTAGAGAACAGTCGTATAGATACATTTTCTTTAAAAATGAATATACATACATATATGAAAAATTAATTTGTGATATTAAAGTAAAAAGGGTAAAAAAAGAAACGAATATTATATGACAAAATGTGTACAGAGATAACTTTGTTAATGTGTAAAGAACACAAAGACTATTATTATAAATGTAACGAAATGTACTTAAAAAGAACAAATCCCCCCAAAGATATCACAGATGTTAAAGATATCTAGTTTCATATGAGATGTTACGCAACTACAATGTCTTTAAGCATTAGCAGATATATTGGTATTGTTATCAAGAGAGTGAATGTCATTTGAAATAGAACAAAAAAATGTCAAATTAATCTTATATGCCAATGAAAATTGTGATTGCAACAACATATAATGGTGTTTGACAGTCTTATTTACAAATAATAACTTTATGCTTAAGTCCAAATTGAGCTTAGGACTTTTATAATTAAACTCTGTATCACGTGTTAATGAAACAAGAATATACAAAGAGAATAATGAGAGTATATATTCTAACTTAGTTTTTGCATTTAAACGTGAAGCGAATTATTATTTTTTTTCCCTAAAGTTAGGACTATTATTAAGACAAAAAAGTCAGGATGTGATGATAATTTTTCAATATCTTTTAGTTAAGTAAGTTTCTATAATTTCTAAACATTTCAAGATGATTGACTAACCCGAACACGAGATATTTAATGATGAAAATTAAATAAAACTAATTAGCGATATAGGAAGTGGGGCTCACATAATAATAGTCAAATATGAATGAAAATTAAAATAATTCTGAACATAATGAATAGAAAGTTATCAAAACGATAAAGCAATTAACTACATAGTTTTGTTGTTAATTATAGTCAAATGTTGAAAATATACAGTTTTTGGCAATATTTAAGAGAACCCTGCTACTTCGATGGTTAATTCATGGTGTTGTATAATTTTTAGAGAAAGTCAAATTAAAAGTAGCTTTAAACAATATATACTGTTATTAATAATAATCGGTATCTATAAAAACTAATTTTTAGATATGATTATTTATAAAAGCCCTTAAAAAGCCCACAGTACTTAAAAAACGCTACCTAACGATAGAACCACCTTAATTTAAATTTAAGTAAGGTCAAATGCAATATACAACAGGCTAAAAAAATGTATCAAACTGTCATTTATTTTTTTAATAATAATTATATTTATGCGAAAATTAAATATTCATTATTAGATCTCTAAATCAGTGCTTCGGATATGTGTTAGTAGGGATTTTATTCAAGTTTGTAAAGCCATATGAATATTGCTTAAAAAATAATAATTATATAATTTTCAAGATCTGCCGGAAAGAACGCCAAGAAAAGATGATATTTCAGTTCTAAGCTTTCCATATCAGAAAACAATAATTAAGTAAAAAGTTGTGAAATAAGGACGAAAGAGTGAAGAAAAGAAGGAGAGAAAGAATTTTTAAACAATCTATTTGATTTTATTTACAAAAACCAAATTTCCCGAAATAACACTTTTTTACAGTAATAAGTAAATTAATGAGGTTTAGTATTATTTAGTGCACTAAATACACAGAGATATAATGCATGTAACAATGTATTTAATATTTTTGTTTATGCCAAACCAAAGAAGAAGAAAACGCAATTATGAACTGAATATTATTTTATATTATATATATAAAAACATTGTATATACAAATATGTTTATAGAATATATGGTGAATGAACCCAAAGAGTCAATATTTTAAGAATAAATATAATGCGTACAGATGAAAAAAATTTTTATCTATACGAGTTGGATAAATCATAAATTGGAACTAGAAAATTACAAAAAAATCATTTGAAGAATATACATCATCAAATTTTAATCATTCAGACACAAATTTTAGACGTGTTTATTAACTATGGTAGCAACATAGAATAAATTAGCGCATAACTTAATTAATAAACATGAATAAACATTGATAATTAGGACCTTTGCGAGTGTCATTCAAAATATATATTTCCCTTTTCATTTATACATTATGAAACAATAAATAAATTAAAAAAATCTTTACAATTTTTATATAATAATAACTAAATTGTGTAGAAACTTTATGTGATATTGTTACACATACATTTTTATCTTATACTTTTATCTCACATATATAATAAACACATGTCACATTTTATATCATAATATAAGTCAGTTATAATTAATTAATAACTTTCATTTTATAAAATTATTAAGTGTAAATAATGTTATTCTTTAAAAACCAATTTATACAACATCAATACATATCATGTAAATAATTATTTCCTCATTTACAGATTTGACTAATACATAAAGTGATTTATGACTGAATAGAGTAAATTTACTAACTATATATGTTCAATAATTATATTTTCAATTTTTTCAACTAATCTATAGAAGATAAAATTTACGAACAGTTGAATTAATATATATGAAACAAAATAAATGTACACACTTAACACTTTACTCAAAAGCTGAAAGTGAAAACTAATTATTACAAATTTTATATATACATATTTATGCATTGCTTAGTTGTGCTTTGTACAAATCTTATGTATTATAGAATTGCAAAATTGAAGTTTTCCTGTTTTTTATATAATATTCAATTCAATATTAGTACCATATAATTGCTCATGCAAATTTGCTATATAACATATACATTGCAGAATAAGTTATGTAAAAAAATGTTTTTATTGATTAAACTGAAAAATGTGCATGAAATGAACCATCTGACTAAATGTATATAATTGTAAAATAAACCACAGAATTTGTATTTAAAAAAAGTTTGCAAAATTTCATCTTACATTGTTAGTCAACATTCATCAGGCATTAGATTTCAAATTCAGAGAAATTATGGAACAAAAAAAAATTAAAAAAAATAAATTATATACATAATGATCGATGTAATTATCTTGAGATGATTAGATGTTTTGGTTTAATGTTTTAACTATGTGAGTAAACTAGATGACTCAAATGGTTTTTGCATTATTAATAAATGTGCATTAATGACTGTTTATTTCAGCTTCTATTTTTTTATAAAATGCTTGAAAAAGAAAGAAAAAGTGTAATTTATCACTTTTTCATGAATTAGAATTTATTGGTGCTAAAAAATGTATCTTTTCATTGAGAGTGGATATGCTGTTCTATCAAATATTATGTACATAATGCTGTAACAATGAGTAATCATTCACAAAGTAATGAAGAAAGTTATTTTGGAAAAATAATGTACAATTGTTTTATACTAGAAAAAATAATGATACATGTAATATACAAATTTTAACAAATCCGAAAAATATGTTATTGAACCGAAATTTAACAATGCATTGTTAATTTTCAAAAAACTTGAAAAAAGAAGTCTTTCGAATTTTACAAAATAGGAATGGAACAATTACGTACTTTACTTGCATGTGCATAAGTGTGCTTTTTCAACTATTTTTATTTTGTCTTGAAAATGATATAAAATAGATGTAAAATAGCAACGATAAACACTTTAAAAGATTAATAGTGCATAACACATTACAACGAATAAAGTTTCAGATTTTGTCGCATAAGATCTTTTAATTGATAAAATGACTTTTATTATATGAGAAATGAAATGAAAAAGGTTTATATCTATAAACACAATCATAACAGTAAATGTAAAAAATATACTTCCCTCACTTATTTTATAAAGAAAATTACGATTGTAGAATTAAACATTCATCATAATAAATATCATTATATCAGTAATATAATGTATAAAACTATAATAATAATAATTTGACACACATTTGAAATATATGTTAAATGCGTGATAGTAAGAAATTCTAATGTTAATGTATTTATGAAGATCATGAAAGTTAATAGTAATGCACGAAACTAAAAGACAATATATCTATAATATACTATGGATAAAAAAAATTGATTTATATGCCTACATTTTGTGTACTTTGATTATCTTTTTATTACATCTCTACAATATTATACTACACTGAGGTAAATTTTCATGTTTGTTATTACCATAAAAATATAGTTAAACAAAAATTGTTACAAGA